>CM076576.1:554545033-554797404 GCA_034641835.2 Pinus albicaulis
CAGGTCGCAAGGTAGCCCAACAGTCAGGAAAGCGAAAATTCTGGTAGCCCAAAGGGCAAGTTTTGGTCTATAAAACCTTCCTTTGGGAAGATTGTAAGGATCTTTTATTTGAGACTCAAAGAGATATAGAGCATTGTATAGAAGGACTACACATTGTTTAGTATGAATACAAGCATGTGTTAACTCCATTTTTGGATCTGATGTTGGTCAATGTGTGAACACTATGAGTATTCTGTTTTTAGTTTCTAACATATTTTGATTAATGAAACTATGTCTCTAGTTACATCATTTATGCATTATATTTTTCTAAATATGTGTTAATGGTGCTAAGTTTATTTCTCTTTCTCAATGAATGTTAATAAATTTGTTTACTGACATTTATATTTTCACCGAAAACATTTAAGGAAGTGAAGGGTATTCTGCCATAAAGAATTGTTTCTTATGTGGTTAGAATAGCGTACAAGCATGACCCTAATGATATGCTGTTGACAGCATTTCCTTTGGCCCCATGCTTTATAATTCAGCTTTCTACACATAGTGTTGTATGTTCATTTAATTCATAAATCATGTGTCTTGTATCATCCGAATAAGCGTGTGTCCGCAGGTTTATAGAGTCCTACTGAGACCTAAGGAAAGGATAATTAAGAGGTAGCCGCACCCACACCCTAGATGGGATCCCTATTCCAAACGATTTAGAGTCTAGTTGGGACCTTTTTACCAGGGAAATCCCCGACTGTTGGCTGGACATATTTTCTCGTCAACAGAATTGGCGCTAGAAGGAGGGCCTGATGGCAGCCTCCCAGCAGACGAGTAATATTTCGTTACAAACTCCCCAAGGGGAGGCCATACACGATGACACTGGTCCTCCCCCTTTAGAATATTTCCAAGGGGAGAAATCTCCTTATTATGAGGTTACCAGGGATCAGTTAAGAGTTCTGCGTCCGATTGCCCGCAACCTCATCAAATATTTTCAATTCACTCCATTCATGAGTTTTATGACCCATACTAGGACCCTTGTTGCTAACCTCACTCACAACGGTGCCCTTGTAAATTCCCTACCCCAATTGATAAATTTGATGGTTGAAGACCTTGCAATGGTTGTTGAGAAAAATGAACCTATTCTAGAGACCCAAGGAAAAAAAGAGGAAGATCCTGACGTAAATGAACCCCATCCTAGCCCTCAGCCTGACCAGACCCAAAATAACAACAACCAGGTCCACCATCCACTAGGTGGAGGCGAGAGAAATAGAGGCCGAGGGAATAGAGGTTGAGGAGATAGAGGCCATGGCCAAGGTCACCATGCCACCCACCGCCATCAAAACCAAAATAGGGCCCCTATCTACAATTGGAGATACCTTATAAATATGGAAAACGGCGAGGGACATCAAGACAAGCACTCTCACCATGAAGGGGAAAGATCTGCGTCAAGTGCGGGAAGTGAATCTTAATCTGAAATCATGCACCACGAACAGGCCAGGAAAGTGCAACTTCTTGCTTGGATGGCTCAATCTGCATTAGATCTCCTAAGCCCCCTCCATGACATGCCTAGACACCTTGAAAAAAACCTTCCCAAGTTTGACCCTGAGAAAGGCACGTTGGTTGAAGACCACATAAGTAACTTCTACCTTTCACTGCAAATAATGAGAGTCGAAACAGATGATTTCACATGCCATCTTTTTCCCCACACCCTTGAGAACAAAGCGGCCACCTGGTATCGCTCTCTCCCAAGTGCCCCCATAACGTCATGGGACCAATTCCGTCGCATTTTCTTTCAAAAATTTTCGAAGGACAAGACCCCCTCCATGCTCCTCACAGAGTTAAGTACCATCAAATTCCAAAAGAAAGAGAAGGTAAGAGATTTTAATCAGCATTTTGCCACCATATTGAACAAATTTCCCCCCAACTTGGCATTAGATGACTCCATCACCATAGACTACTACACGAAGGCTCCTCCCAGAGACATCGTCGTATTCGTAAAACGTGAGGCTAGGGATACCCTTACAGCAAATTATGCCACTGCCCTTGCCGTAGAGAAGGACATGCTTTCCATAGGGGTCATCGACCATGAAGGTCGAGATGATCACAAACCCACCTCAAAGAAGAACTAGTCTTCCACACTCAAAACTAGGGATAAGGACAAAGATAATTTTGACTTCGAGGGTATATCAAAGATCCTTAAGTTATTAACCAATGAAGTTTCTGATCTAAGGAGAAAGGGAATTGAATCCACTACTGGCACCAAGACGCAAAAGCATTTTTTCAGAAAGAACACCCCCACAACCGGCCGACCTCCATCAAACACAAATGTTGTTCTTAACGTGGAAGAAATCGGAAAAGATAATTTTTGTTCTTTTCACCATGCTGCCCACTCCGAGAAGACATGCCCCCAATGGATTGGCAGCACGACTGTGGTAGTAAATCAACTCCTAGATGACCAAACCCTAGGGCACGCAGCCGAAGATGATGTCTCTGATAATGAAGAAGACCTGCCCCCAGATGAAGAACCAGGGTCTGCCATCCTTGTGTTTGATGTGATCCGCGAGGAAAGCACCCATACCATCACTGACATTAACATGGTCGATGATCCTAAAGCCAAGCCCGTGTGAAACTATGGCCTAAGAAGCAAAGGACTGGTTCCTAAATATTCCTTCGAAGAGAAGAAAAGGGCCTTCCTAAGGAAAATATTACCCCCAGGGAATGAGCACCAAGTTGTTATTCCTGAGAAGTCCACTCCTAGCAACACCCGAGTAAACCAAAAGATAAAATTGTTGGTAGGGTCACCCAAAACCCCCACCGAGACTAGTCCACACTCAAACTCTGGTTACAACATTGTTGAGGAAATGAATAAGACAAAAGCCAACATCTCCCTCTATGAGCTCGCTCACATCACCGACCAACGAGAGCTTATTCTCAAAGCCTTCGCCAATGCCTCAACAACCAAACCTGGGAGCAACACATCTGCCCAAGCTAGTCCCAGCCTTCAATCTATTGTGAACGCTGTAAATGCGAAATCTAGGGGATCTACTTCCCCCTTTCTCCTATCTTTTGAAATCTTTAACTTCAACGTCCATAACTGCCTAGTTGACTCCGACACATCCACAAATGTTATGCCCCTGTCTGTTTGTAAAAATTTAAACATTCGCCTGGAGAAAACCGATGCTAGGATTATTTAGCTTGACAGATCACAAGTGCCCGCTGTAGGTGAGCTAAATAATGTCATCATCCACCTGTCCTCCGACTCCAGAGTCCACTAGTGCATAGAAATAGTATTTGTAGACATCCCAGAAGCCTACGGTCTCTTGCTAAGCAGGGACTGGTCCAGCAAGGTACAAGGATACTTCGCTATCAATTGGTCTCACCTATAGCTTCCCTACAAAGGTCGAAACAACCAAATAAGAGTTGAGAGTGAACCTTATATGAAGCATACTGTGATTGATTTGGACGCTACCAATGAACCTGTAAGATTTGCCCAAGAAGAGCTCGGCATGTGTTTCTTAGAGGCCATCTTCGAATGTTACCACCCCCCTTAGTCCCCAGTAAGCCCAGAAGTCCAATCAGAGCTAACGCTTGTCACTGAAGACCAAGTTTTTCCCATCATAAACCAAACTAAAATCTCTCCCCAACCCATGGCTCCGGAGAAACCAGAAGATGATGTATGGACCTTGTATTATGATGGTTCCAAGAATCATGACGGAGTCGACGCGGGTTGCATCCTGGTAGACCCCCGAAAGAACAAGTTTTTGATCTCATGCCAGCTAGATTTTCAGTGCACCAACAATACCACCGAATATGAGGCCTTAGTCCTCGAACTCAAAAAGGTGTTGGACCTAAAGGTGAGATGCTTAAAGGTTATCGGAGATTTGGAGATCATCAGTCGTAAGGTACGCAATACCATCCATTGCTTGTCTCCACACTTAAAATCTTACCAACAAGAGGTATGGTGTCTATTTTCTGCTTTCGATGCGTTTGGTATTAAATCTGTGCTTAGAATGCATAATGCGGCAGCTGATACTCTGGCTAACACCACTGCTAGGTTCACCCCTATTAGGGATGGTTTTCCTATTGAAATAGTGTATAAACCATCTTTGCCAGATAACATCACTAATTTACGTATCTTTGACGATGACCAACAGATACTTGAATTCATGCTCAGTGCCGAGGTGTTCAAAGATGCAGTTATAGAAGAAGCGAACCATGATCAAGCCTTGCAGGAAGAACAAGATAAACAACAGGAAAATCCCATGCCCAAGGGAATAGTGTTGCTTAAAAAATTGTTTGATCTGCAGAATCGTTTTTGCGGGCCCCCCAATACTAAAATACAAAGTTCCACTCTGGCACATCGACAGGTAAACCTAGGAACAGATGAGGACCCGAAGTTCGTCAACCTCGGGAGGGATTGTTTCGATCAGGAGAAGCAAGCTTTCACCCAACTATTTCAGAAATACCAAGACATTTTCGCTTGGACGTATGATGAAATGCGTACTTATGACACTCGAATTATTCAGCATGTGATCCCTATTAAGGAAGGAGTGAAGCCTTTCCAGCAAAATCTAAGAAAAGTGCATCCTACACTGGAACCAATGATTTAGAAATAACTTAAGAAGCTTTTGGATGTGCGCATCATATTCAAAGTTCGGCAGTCCACTTGGGTATCAAATCTGGTTCCAGTACGGAAAAAATCCGGTGAGATCTGTTTATGCGTGGATTTTTGAAATCTAAACAGGGCCTCAAACAAAGATAACTACCTGGTTCCCTCTATGGAACAGATATTACAAGAATTATCTAGATCGGAGATGTTCTCCTTGTTGGATGGTTTTTTCAGGTATAACCAGGTGCTATTAGCTGAACCCGATAGATTAAAAACTACGTTTCAGACTAAGTGGGGAACTTTCTCTTTTAGGCGAATGCCCTTCGGATTGATAAATGTTGGGAAAAATTTCCAACGGGCCATGGATGTAGCTTTCCGAGGTCTAATAGGACAAAGCATGGTAGTATATTTGGACGACATCACCGTGTTTTCGAAACACCGAGGCGATCACTTACATCACCTCAAGCAGATTTTTGAAAGATGCAAGAAGTATGGGATCTCACTCAACCCAAAGAAAAGTGTCTTCACTGTGTCAGAGGGGAATTTTTTGGGCCATATCATAACCAGGAATGGTATAGTTGTAGATCCTGAGTGGATGAAGGTCATCGCCCAGATTCCACCTCCTAGTAGCAAAAGGGCCATGCAATCTTTCCTTGGGAAAATCAACTTCGTGCGGAAATTCATATCCGATTTTGCCCAAATAGTTAGGCCTTTGCAGGGGCTGATTAAAAATAATGTGAGTTTCAAATAGAATCCACCTGAGAAGGAATATTTCAATAAAATCAAGCAGGCCATTGCAGAAGCACCATCTCTCCAAAGTCCAGACTTCAGCAATGGTTTCATCTTGTATACCTTTACCTCAGATTCATCACTTGCAGCTATCCTCACACAGAAAGACGCTAACAATGATCAACGACCCACATCATTCATGAGTACTAGGTTGCAAGGTGCTGAAATGAATTACCCCGAGCTTGAAAAGCAGGCTTATGGACTATACAAAGCGGTCAAGCATTTCCGACCATACATCTTGAAAAACCATGTCACAGTGTTCGTTCCCCACCCAGCTGTTCGCTCACTTTTCATGCAGCAAGAGCTGGGTGAGAGATTAGGAAACTGGATGGCATGTATCCAAGAGTATGACCTAGAGTTCAAACTGGCACATACTGTCAAAAGGCAAGGACTCTGCCAAATGGCCGCAGAGGCTGCAAGCTCACATGGGGTTGAAGAAGAATGTTGGGAACAAGAAATCGACATGTATCAGATTGACCACACACCTCAGCAAAGAGAACTTTCTTGGTACTCCGACATTTTGAAATATTTGGGCCACGGTGTAATGGATCCTATTTTGACTACACATCAGAAACGTGCAATAAGGTTGAAGGCTGCATCCTACCAATTAGTACAAGGAAAAATTTTCAAGAAACATTACGATGGAGTTCTACTACATTGCCTAGAACACGATGAAGCATAGAGCGTCTTGACCGAACTACATGATGGGCCAGCCGGAGGACATTTTGTAGGCGATACCACTGCCCACAAAATAATGCGCATTGGCTACTATTAGCCAACCCTCTTCAAGGATGCTCATGCGTATGTCCGAAAGTGTATCCAATGTCAGAAATTTGCCAATCAGGAAACAAGGCCAGTCGCTCCATTACAGTCGGTGGCAGTAGAGGAACCTTTTCAACAGTGGGGGTTGGACGTGATTGGAGAAATCCTACCACACTCCTCCAAGCAACACTGGTATATCCTCACTGCTACCGACTATTTCACTAGGTGGGTTGAAGCGATACCATTATGCCAAATCAACACTCAAGAGGTAATAGAGTTTGTAACTCATTCTATCATAACCAGGTTTGGCGTTCCAACCTCCCTGGTTTTTGACAATGCAACTATTTTTTGTCTTTCAAGTTGTATGATTTTGCTTTGGAAAATGGTATTTTATTTAAACACTCTACAAATTATTACCCCCAAGGAAATGGGTTAGCCAGGTCGACTAATAAAAACATTATCGCATCATCAAAAGGACTATGTTGTCCCACCAGTGAAACTAGCATAACGCCCTCCATAATGCCCTTTGGGCTAACCGGGTCACACCCAAATCTTCACTCGACACCTCCCCATATTTTCTTGTATATGGAAAAGAGGCCATCCTTCCTCCCCACCTATCTCTCCCTACCCTCCAGTTGTCCCAAGAAATCCATGGCACCCCATGCCCCACCTTGCAAGCCTGAATCGACACATTACTGAAACTGGAGGAGGAAAGGCAAAAAACCCAAGAAAAATTCGCCATCAACCAAAGTTGGATTAAGAGATGGTTTGATAAAAATTCCACTGGGAGTAAAATTTTCGAAGTAGGAGAAATTGTTCTTAAATGGGATAAAGCTCATGAAGAGAAAGGGAAACATTCCAAATTCCAAGCCCTTTGGACAAGTCCATTCCAGATTAAAGAGAAGCTAGGTCCCCACACTTTCAGACTGCAAAATCTGGAGGGAAGAATCGAGGTCCTCTCAGTAAATGGGCATGACCTCAAGAATTACTTCACTTAACAGCCCTAGGAGGGCTGTTCCCACCCCTGTACCGTATTTTGTTGTTTTCTGTTTTAGTTTTTGTTTTTGTAGGCGTCCTTCTAAGAACTTTAATAAATTGGAAGGCATTATAGAAGTCACGCAATTGGCATACTGCACCAGGATCTGTGTTGATGATAATTCTCTCCTGAAAATCACAAAATATGGCAAGAGCTTGTCTGTGACTGACACCCAAAGGTAATACATGACCTAGTCCGAGCTACTAAGCGCAAATAGCTCACCTAGCAAGCTTGAAAGGGTTTATGTGAAAGAAAGTTGCTTAAAGAGGCAACTGGACTGGAAGGGAATAGGGTTAACTTCGGGTGACATAAGGATATCCGAGAAAACCCAAAGTCCTCATACAGAATAGGAGCAACCTCTCTTGCAAGTAAAATAAGTCGGGATCCCTCATCCACCTAGGCAAAATTTCCTCTCTCAAATAAGTGCCATGAGCACATCTAAATAAGTGCCTTGGGCTCATTTAAAATAAGTGCAGTAGCACACCAATAAAGGGTAAAGGATTGAGAAAGGATTCCTGCGTAGAGAGGTGATGCGACGACTCTGCTGGGGTACTGACCAGGCTCGCTGGCAGCGGAGCAACGTCCGTGACTCCTAGGCAGTGACTCCGCAAGGACCGTAAGGTTAGTAGGTAGCGGAGCAACACAATGAGGACAAAATAATCATACCGGATCTTGCAAATCCCTGAAGTGCTCCAACCAGAAGTAAAAACTCGGTCAACCAACACCTAAACAAGCAAGCAGGCAAATCAACCTCGCAAGGTACGAAAGGCAAGATCATGGAAACCTAAAGGTGAAAGGAACAACCTGCTAAGGCCCCTCCCTCCCCCCACAAAGGTAAATAATCAGTACAGATTTTGAGCCCTACCAGTGAATCACCATTTTTTGTAGCCTCTAGAACACCCTCCAAAAAAAAAATCACCCTCTAAAATTTTTGGGAGCCCCTGAGCATCGAAAAAGCTAAGTCGAAATCTGTAGTTAAATCTTTTTCAGGAAAAGTTAAGAGTCGCTGAGTCGTAGAATGGTTTTTTCCCCCAAATATGTGACCTAGTGACCCCGCGACCTCTCAGGTCGCTAATTTTATAAGTCATAGATCTATTAGATTTTTCAAAATTGCAACCCTGTGACCTTGCGACCCCACGACCCTCTAGGTTGCGAGGTTGCAAGGTCGCGAGGTTGTGCCTCTCTTAAAACACAGGACATTTGCGACCTAGTGACCTCATTAATGGCTCACACACGTGACCCTTTTATAAATAGGAGGGTCGCTAGGTCACATTTTTTTCACGCGGAGAGTGAAAAAATACTTATGACAGGCCAACTAGAGCATGATTTTCTCAGGTAAGTTGCCGTTTCCTCCTGCTGTTTCCATTTTTTCTTTTTGTTTCCATGTTCCCTCTACCTTAGCCTTTTTAAGCCATCCACCATTCCTCCTTTTGATCCTTTAGGACTTGAGATGCCCTAACTATCCAAACACTCCTTTTCCTTGCACAGCCTTATAATCACAATCCACCCATCCTCCCTTGTATTTTTTTTTCTCCTAGAAATACTTACCCTCCATGTTTTTTATTTCCCACTTAGTCCTACATTGTTTAAGTTGAAAGGGAATTTATTACAATAATGCAATGGACCATGTCGCTTGTTAAAACCCTCGGCCAACCCTAATGCGACTTCGACTTCTTACCCTTGCGACTTTGCGAATCATGTGACCCTGTGACCTCGGTCGCTAAGTTTCCAGGTCGCAGTTGCACTCCAAACTGATGTTTGTGACCCTTGCGATCCAATGACCTGGTCACAAGTCACAGGATCGTGAGGTCACAAGGTCACTACCTTCTGAAAGCTTAAACCTCACGACACTTACGACCTAGCGACCCAGTCACAAGTCACTAATTCACGCTTTCCTATGGTTTCAGTTGGGTAAATTAATAAGTTGTACCTAGGCTTTTATCATTATGGCATCTTTCTTATCCTGGGATTCTTTTATGAACATGACATGTGAATTCGAAGCAGACTTAGAGTGCATCTCCATCTCTTCAGACTCGAGCGACATGGGACCTTCGGTGGCCCGCAAGAAAAACAAGAGCCCAGAGATAGAAGACATATAAATGGACATACCAATGTCTCTGCCTCCGATATATAGGGATACCTCATGTACATTTGCCAAAGGGGACAGCATGAGTTGGTATCAAGTATACCGGGAATTTTCATGGCCATAATTCCCAGAGGACCTCCCCGACCGACAAGTATATATACAAGTTAAAAGTTCGAATCTCCACTATGTAGGTTCCCACCCTGCTATATTCCCATGCGCGGAAGTCATTGAATGGATCATACCGAATACCGACCCCAAAAAGTGGGTAATTCAGGACTGAAGGTAAAGCGTTTGCGACTCTAAAGGGCTTGGATGCTGAGTTTTACTACGTGCTTCCGGAACAAGAATAGACTTTCACAGAAGAATGGGCCACTACTCATGCAGCCGCCATAGCAAATACCCTGAGGGGGTGGTGGGAGGAACCTGAAAAGTTCAAATTCAAGAAGGATCAGGAATATCCAGTGGCGGGCCTTAGGAAGCTATATAAGCTAGTGGCAGCTATGCTTTGTAGGATATATGGTCATCCTGATGCCACCACTTTCAATGGCACTTGGGTATCCCTAATGAACTATGTCACTGTGCACAACACTTATTTCAATTGGGCCAGCATGCTGATGGCATCTCTCTAGAAAAACATATCCTCAGCACTAGCACCAGAGGAGGGATATTAGTCTAAATTTTACATGGCTTCCTACTTATTGGATGTTTTTTGTTCCCGGTGCCACTTTGAGGGATGGGCACACAATTGGGACCCGGAGCAGGCACGCCCAGTTCACATAGAAATGAAGGTATTTTGGGACTCTAGTTACAAGCAAGATATAGAGTCAATCTCACAACTATTCATCCCGACGCTCTACAGGAAATTGTTTGGTCAAGATACCCCATGCATGTCCTGGTGAGCCATGGAGATGTTAGTCAAGGCAGCACATTGGTTTCCAACCACAGAATACACCTTTATTCGAGTCTTTGGTTCATTCAAGACTCCCCATGCCATGCCCCGATTTGTTACGGATATGATGCTTCTTCAGGAAGATTGTTATCAGATGAATTTCGGCTTCTCTAAGGTCCTAACTAAAGGTAAGAAAAAGTCGTGCCCTACACTGCCGCTCACCATCGGTGCCTACACGGTCAAATATTTCAGAGAGGTAGAGGCAGAAGCAAAAGAAATGAGAGGTTTCCACCTAGGGCCTTTGGATCACTGGACATATGACCCTGAGAGGATAGTCCCTGATCACTGTAAATGGGCTAAATTCAAATGGAGCTACCAACATACTGAATGCCCATATGAGGATGAGAAAAGAAACTGGTATAACACGGATAGGGAACTTGCCTCTAGGGCTTGGTCCGATCAGGAAGATCCAGATGATCACACGTTGGAGGAAATAATCCGCGAATTGGGAGGCGCCTCTTCTTCCTAGGCCAAGAAGCCTCAAACCAGAATGGGTCACAACACTACTATCCAACAGAAAGAGTAAGAAGAAAAAGCTCAACAGGAAGCTGAAAAGAAGGCAAAAGAAGATGAATAAAAGCGTAAAAAGAGCCTGAAGGCAAAACAAAGAAAGAAGTAGGCAGAGGAGGGCCATAAAAGAAAATAATAATAGGAAGCAGAGGCTGAGGCTGAACGATAGCTCAAAAAAGAATTAGATTACGTGGAGGCTAAACGCAAGAGAAAGGAAGAACAGGAAGCAGCGGTAGAAGCAGAGCGCAGATGGAAAGAAAAACAGGACAAGGTAGAAGTAGAGAGCAGGCAGAAAGAAAAATAAGACAAAGTAGAAGCGGAGTGCAGGCAGAAAGTAGAACAGGACAAGGCAGAAGCAGAGCAACTTCAGAAAGAAGAGGAATAACGAAAAAGAAAATAAGAGGAAGATCGAAGATCAAAGAACATTGAGACATCTCCTCCAGTCACGGAATTACAAACTGAGATACATCCCATCAAAGTGCCTGTAATCAATACGCGTTTTTCACTCTCTGAGCCAAGCTCTTATGAAGGAAAGGAAGAGGAGGTGTTTAACCTTACATGCTCACTTATGATCAGTTCTCCTTCAAGATCTGACAGGAAAAAAGGAGATGTCTAGCACAGAACCCTTTCACCCCAATCACAACCACGACAGAGAAAGATATAGTCTTAGATACTAGGACCAACCCAGTGATGATAGCATCGACTGGCACTACTTTTTCCACAGCCACAGAAGAAAATGTGAGCCAAATGACTAGAGAGATCCTTTCCCTACAAAATAAGTTACAGGAATTTGAATAAAGGGAGGCAAGGGCAGAGCAAGAAAAGACAGCATGAAAGGAGGAAATACAACAGCTTCGAGACAAAATTTCTCCTGTTAACGAAGTACCGCTCACCGTCCAAAGAGAGTTGGAGGTACTGGAGGTCACCATGAGGCATGGTTATGGGGAGATGTTCACTATAAAACAAACAGTTGCCTCCCTACTAAGAGCCCAATTAGAGACAAAACAAAGGAGAAAGCAACTGAAATAGGCCTCCACTGCTTTGGAAAAAATTATAGAATGGAAAAGTCGGTACCCACAAGCTCCAGAAAACTTGCCCAAGAAGGACTGGATTCACACCCAAGATGCCAAGGTCCAAATTCGTATCAAAATGCACTCCAAGGAAAAGCTATCCAAAGACCTAGAAAAGGTAATGGACGCATACGAGCATTTGATCAGTGGCATCGACTCAATGCATGAACTACACCATGTTCCATATCTTGGTGCACTGAGCGAGAAAAAGACATGGGGGACGGTGGATCAGGAGATTCAAACATTTCTGCAACCTATCAGGCAAGCCGTTGCTACTCCTGATCTTGCAGCATTGGAAGAGAACTTGGGTAAATTCATCGTTACACCAGTTTGGATCTACACTAAACTAACCTCTTTAGCCAACCAGGTCATACTCAAGAGAGAGACTTTGATTCCAAATTCCTTGGAGTGTCTACACCGGTTAAGGGAAGAAGCTCCCTTAATCTCCCCAGTAGCTACAGATTATCACGCATGGCAGAATTTTCTCAGGGTGAAACAATTTGATGCCCCTGACCTCGCGATCACGCACACATTCCCATGATCAGATAGCAAGAGGTTGTAGGTCGCACTATGCAACTGGGTCGTAGGTCGCACTATGCAACTGGGTCGTAGGTCGCACTGTCCAATTGAGTTGCAGGTCACATCCTCCATTCAGGTCGCAAGGCAGCCCAACGTTAAGGAAAGCGAAAAGTATGGTAGCCCAAAGGGCAAGTTTTGTTCTATAAAAACTTCCTTCGGGAATATTGTAAGGATCTTTTGTTTGGGACTAAAAGAGATATAGAGCATTGTATAGAAGGACTACACATTTTTTAGTATGAATACAAGCATGTGTTAACTCCATTTTTGGATTTGATGTTGGTCAATGTGTGAACACTATGATTATTCTATTTTTAGTTTCTAACATATTTTTATTAATGAAACCGTGTCTCCAGTTATGTCATTTATGCATTATAGTTTTCTAAATATGTGTTAATGGTGCTAATTTTATTTCAATTTCTCAATGAATGTTAATAACTTTGTTTACTAACATTTATATTTTCACCGAAAACATTTAGGGAAGTGAAGGGTATTCTAACATAAAGAATTGTTTCTTCTGTGGTTAGAATAGCATACAAGCATGACCCTAATAATATGTTGTTGGCAGCATTTGCTTTGGCCCCATGCTTTATAATTCAGCTTGCTACGCATAGTGTTGTATGTTCATTTAATTCATCAATCATGTGTCTTGTATCATCTGAATAAGCATGTGTCTGTAGGTTTATAGAGTCCTATTGAGACCCAAGGAAAGGATAATTAAGTGGTAGCCGGACCCACACCCTCGACGGGATCCCTATTCCAAACGGTTTAGAGTCTAGTTGGGACATTTTTACGGAGGAGATCCCCTATTGTTGGCCAAACAGATTTTCCTATCAACAAGCTGCTTACTTGGAGATGGATCCACATATGATGATTGGATTTAGGTTGACATGTTATGATTGGAGATGCTTCTACTGCAAGTGTTTGGATTGCTACTATAGGTATCGTTGGTGTTTGGATGTGAACAATATTCAAACCCCTTTTCCACATAAATTATCAACCAGAGGGCATTAGTTATTTCAAGACTAACGACACAATATATGCAAGAGCAATCACATAACCTGCTGCTATATCACAGGTTTAATCAACGGACACACACAGACTACTATAACAGCAATGTAAATAGATTGTAGAATTAAAAGACATTCACAAAAATTTAAGATTTATACTGGAACAACAGTAAAAAAACCAAATAAACATGAAACCAATGAAAATAAAGGTAATGCAACACTTGATCAGAAGAGTGGGCCCCACTTTTTGATTAGGGCTGCGGAAAGCTCACAAATTATAGGTGAAACATCAGAGTGTTATGCATTCAATTAATTACATAATATACTATTACAAAATCTGTATGTAATGGATTAACCCTGATTCACAGCCCGCATGCCCTCTTTATACAACTATTCATGAAATCGCAGATTTCCTCCATAACTACATATCTACAATTATATAATTTTTTGTAACAACAACCTAATTGCAAAAAGGAAACCATGAAAAATCTTAAAATTTTTCTAGGGTGAAACAGATTTTGTTCCATTGTAGCAGCAAGTGCAGGTAATGCTAGAAATTAGGAGCTGCTCCACAACTCACAGTTGTAAGCTTCCCACTTTTTCCGAATCTGTAAAAATATGAGAGTTAACATTTGAAAAATGTAAAACCTCATTGACTATTACTTCATCAATCAAACATCCCATCTAAAATAAGGAAAGGGGTTTAACTTGTGTGTTTAAGAATAATAATGACACAAAGAGATGAAAATGTGGGGGAAAATGGGAGAGAAAAGTATAGAAATCCGGTACCCAACATCTCCCCCCAACTGGTCTATCTGCATGTCCTCATGCAGTTCGTCGTCTCCTCATATCTAGTTTGGACTGACTGTGACTGGCATGAAGCTGTGTGAGATCATATTATTTGGCCATTTCTGTCCCAAGGGGTTTATAACCTTCTGTCAAAACAAAATCCTTCCACCAATCTGGGTCAATGTTGTATATAGGAGTATATTGCTCGGTTGGCAACCAAATAAGGGAAACTGAAACTTCAGCCCCATCCATCTGACCCCACAGGTCTGAATGCATGCTACAAAATAGTGCATCCTCTCTAGAGCCCGTGCAAAGTTAGGTGCCCCAAATGGTTCTCGTCCTTTGATGGCTGAGGATAACAACATCCACCTTCTTTGAAAATTGTCCAGTACTTCCTTACAGAACATTGTAATCTGTCTAACACATAGGTCAACACACCATTTCTGGGTTGACAACATGTGTTCTCTACGCCCCTCAATCTGTAGAAATGTGTAATGCTTGTTATAAATGTTTGATGACTGGCCGTGCTCCTTCCTCATCATTAGCGGCCTTATGACTTGGTTCTCTTCAAACGTATCACAAGAATTTCTCCACTTAATCAGACTGATGATATAGGAGGTAAAATCTCTTAAATGAATGTCTCCCATGAATGGAACGGGGTTAAAATACTGATCATGCATCAAGAAGTACCCATGCATGTAGAGCTCGCACATTAAGTGTTGTCCTATGATATCATGAATTTTTAAGATACGGAGAAATTGAATGGGGTCCTCAATCTTGTGCCAAATATCCTTATATATACTTTCAAGACAAAGGAAAAGAAATTTTTCATGAAGGAATAAGGCATAGCTATGTGCAGGAGGTCTGTAGGCCATTCCCTGTTGTGCCAGGGAGAACTTCTTCTCCTTATCTGATTGCAGCAGCTGCACTTGTTCTTCCAATTCTTCTATTATGGCCTTCTATTTAGCTTACTTCAGGCACACCTTATCTAACTGTTCTATGTATTTTGTGACGATCTCGGTAGCATATTATCGAACCTGCATTGTTTCTTTCTTATGGTCACTCGCAACAGACTGCCACTTCTAGATCTCAGCGGCCAAGAAAAATTCTCGGCCTTTAAACAACTCTTCAATCAGGCCAGTCTATGTAGCTATAGAGGAGACCTCAACTTTTGGCTTTACTGCCCTCCATTTGTAGATCTTTACCTTCTTTTTCAACTGGGAAACTTGCCTCTTCAACTCCCAAATCTCCCTCTTCAAACTCATGGTTTCACTTAACTGCAACTGATACCTCTTCTTAAGAGGTAATCTTATTTTCTCACACTGTTCAATCCATTCTTGTTTGACAATAATTTCAGTTTCTGGGCCTATAACAGGCTCAGGAGGTGGTAGAATTTTGTTGGTATTTTCATTTGGTTCTTCTGTTAGGTCTTTCTGGCTAGGCTCCCTATCTTCAGGGGCTTCTCCCTCTATATTCACATCAGGGACTCCTGCCATTTGGTAATCATTTCCATCGACCACTCTGTGTTCCAGTGTTTTCGCAGGAACCTCATCTTCTTTGTGAGTCTCTGAGTGTTCCAACAAAGCTTCAACAATTACTGGGTCGATATTGGCCATGTCTTCTCCTAGGTCAACAAATTTAAACACAGGTGGGACAGCTACCTCCTCCATCAATCGTTTGGGTGAGTGGAATCAATTCACCCCTCTAGGCATCATAGACTGGAATAGAGAACATGGGATAGCCTCATCATCCTTATTTCCGGCTTGAGCCAGAGTTTCATGCATTACTACCTAAGTCGGGGTCGATGCTGGTTCTTGTGGGGCATCATCGATTCCGAAGCTTGTTTCCATTTTTTCCTCTTGCTCTTTTTTCATAATTTCTTCTTCTAAGGTCAATACTGGTTCTTGTGGGTCAGTATCGACCCCGTGGGTTATTATTCCTCTATCTTCCTATTCTTTATGGATTTCTTCTTCTTCCATAGTTGATACTATTCCTTGAGGGACAACATTGATTTCGCAGGCTGACTCCTCCCTATTTCCCTATTCTAGCCAAATCGGGGGTGGTTCTTGTGTAGCACCCCCACTTGTTTCAACATCCATATCTACTTGGGCAAATGATGTTTCTTGCAAAACAACATCACTTTCCATTCCTCTTTTTGGCATTCCACTTCCCTGTTCTTCATTGAAAAGATTCAACGACTATATGACAAGCTCGACCTCATGCACTATATTCATAATTATTTCATCTGTGGGTTCTTTGGGTGAGGCTGGTTCTTGTGTGGCAGCCTCGGTCATGTTGCCAACTGTCTCCTCCATTCCCATTTCTTTAGGTTCTTCCTGATCAACCTATAATTCTACTTCTTTGGGTTCCTCCTGATCAACCTCCATTTCCATTTCCTCGGGTTCCTCTTGATCAATTTCCTTCGAATGTTCTTCTTCTGCTAAACTAGCTAGAGAGATTGTTTCCTCTTCTCTAGTAGCAATAACAGCTGCTATCTATTCTTCTGAGGATCCACAAAGTTTTGCCCAGGAGACCCGAAATTTTTTAATTGCATGCATGACCATTAAACGCACCAATCCATGGTTGGAGAGCACTACCGGAATTCGGCGCGAATGCTGAGTGGACTGTGCCATATGCCATAACTATTTTAATAGGAAGAAGGGAATATTTAAGGAATGTACCTGGGCCTGTGGAAATCAAAGGTGAGTTAGAATTTTAAAATGGTATTTAAATAGAGTTGTGGCCCGGCCCTCACATGTTATATACTTCATTACAAAACCTAAAACTTCATTCCATGGATACGACACAGACTTGTGCTCATATGCTCTACCCATTTGAATGACACTTTCTCTCGCCTGCAAGAATAATTCGGGAAAATCTGGGAGAGAAACTCTCCGAGAAAACCATTGCTACCCTTGCAATCTCAACCCGGTAGCTTCTACAATTATCTCTTCTGTGACAGGAATTTCCAATCCTCTGACCTGTGAGCCATTGTCATCCAAATTAGGTGTGAAATCCATTGTTATTTCCCTATCAAACCCCTGTAATTGATTGAAATAGGTATCCCAACTTGCATTGACAAAGATTTTCCATACCTCTGGATTACTGCCGACTGAAGCCGTATTTTCAGGTTCATGCTGCACAGCCAGTCTGCCCATACTGTGGGGACTGTAACAAAACTTCTTCGAACAACAGACCATTGGACATAATATTGGATACCAAATTTTGATAAACAGCATGGTGAAAATGAATGGTGGTAACGGTAAATACGGATGGCAATTCTGAGAAACCAAAAACAAAAATCATGAAAAAGTATGGTAAGTGCAATGAATAGAATGGTAACTATTTCTTATGAAATGGAAAGGATGTGTTATGGATCCCAATGCATACTTAATAATTATACAAAGTATTGATAGGGGTCGTAAGGTGTACCACATATGGTATAGTAATAATGACTCACAAAGTCATCATTATGCTGTCATTAAATTGTGACGGCATTCGCCCCCAATTTTAAAAATTTATGTCTGTGACATTAATGCATTCACATGGGATATTTAATCAAATTGGTAAAATTCATGTGGAGGCGTACCTGGCGGCCTACCTAAACGAAGTGACGGTTGGTAGGATGACATCGTAGTAATGATGCAGTTGGAGTAACAACACTATGAGTAGCAGCATCCAGAGTAACAACATTTGGAGTAACAACATCTAGAGTAAAAATAGTGAGAGTAGCAACATCTAGAGTAACAACAGTACGAGTAGTAGCATCCGGAGTAACAACAGTGTAAGTATCATTATCTGAAATAACATCTGGAGTAACAACAGTGTGAGTAGCAGCATCCAGAGTAACAACATTTGGAGTAACACCAATGTGAGTAGCAACATCCGATGTAACAACATCTGGAGTAACAGTAATACGAGTAGCAGCATCTAGAGTAACAGCATCTGGAGTAACAATAGTGTGAGTAGTAGCATCATAAGTAGCGGCAACCGAGTAACAACACCCTGAGTAGCAGCAACCAAGTAACAACATCATGAGTGTTAGGGTCCCATGATTTGGCTGATTGGCAAGCCAAGTGATAGGGTAACATCAAACCAATCTTTGGAGCCCAAGGACCTAGCCTTCCTAGACTCAAAGAGGGCTCTCTCTATTTGTGTAAGGGATGTATAATTGTTTGCTTCTTGTGTTTTTTATTTTAGGCTAGTTATGAAGTAGGTTTTTGGTTTTGTTTTTAGGTTTTTGAGGGAGGAACTGATCAAAGACTAAAATAGATAAAAATATTTTTAGATCAACTGGGCTATGGGGTCAAAAAGGTCGAGAAAAAGCCTCAGATGGTGATGCAAGGTATGTTGAAGGGCAAATTTGAACAAGGTAAAATGGATTTTTAGGTAAAATGAAGTGGGATGGACACTAAGTTTGTGAAGGACAAAGGCTTTCAAACATAAATAGTTCAATATCAGACATTTATATGGTAGGGCTAACCATTAATCATGATAAATGTAACTTCAAACTAATAAATGCATAGAAATAAACATTCAAGCAATACATAGAGATATATGACTCTCTAACTTCAGGAAATTGCTATCAGACTTTGGGGAAAAACAATTAAGACTAACAAATAATTCAAAATACTAAGAGGGAACTCCTAGACATATTATTTTAGGTTATCGGGCACTTTTAACTAAGATTGCAGAGTTTTAGGCAAAGGGCAAGATCGATACAAGACCTCCTTCATTCAACTAAGACAATCAACCATTCAAAGAAAGGTTTCAGAGGTGGAAGCTTTGACTAGCCATGAGTAAGCAGGGAGTACCTTGAATCATACTTAGCATGCATAACAACCATAAATGAAACAAGAAAATAATTTCTTCAGTGATCAAAGAGAAATTAAGAATTCTTTGATATGACTAAGAAGGAAGAAAACATAGAAGCTGTAATGAATCAGGAAATCTGAGGTGCCTCCATGGGCATGTCTCAAATCTATTCTCTACTGTCTTACAGCAAGAAAAGCACATGAAATTTGTATGAAAAATAAGGAAACATAACAGAGAGGGACACTATACCATTTTACCAAGTCAAGGAATCCAACAACAGTCCTCTTTCATCATCCAAAACATTCAAGAAACTATCCAATGCATGAGACAAGTATTTCTTCCAAGCTTGTATAACCATATATTGCTCTATATCATCAATTTTAGCCTTTCTTACAATGAAGTCTCTTGGAATATATAGGTCAAGATGAAGGACAACCTCCTAGTGCAAATAGCAGGCTCATTGGCCCATCAAAAATATCTGATTTTGTCCTTGAGGATTTGCAAAGCCCAAGGCACAAAATATCTATAAAAATATCCTAAAAATGCTAAAAAGGAAATTAAATTGACTTTTCCCAACTAACAATGGCCAAAAAAGGCTAAACGCACATTTGTAAAAGCCACTTCAGAAGATTGCATTTTTTACAAAAATACTTCAGAAATGTAGCAGCAGAAAATCCCCTGTCTTGTGGGCAACTTTTGGAGGACATAACGATGTCTAAACGACGCTTGTGATGGCTTTTTGGAAATCCCTGGATGTATATATTCTGAAAATACCTTTTTTTTCCCAAACTGATCACTAGAAGCCAATGAAAATCTAACTTGTGTGGAAAAATCCAGAAATTAGTCTTTGTTGATATGCGGGGCAGAGTGTTGAAAAAGTGAATGTTTTTCGCCACTTGGGGGATGAAATCATCTTCAATTGATCTGAAATTTTCTGATTAGATGCCCCTGAAATTATGGCATCCAATTATACCATTTCAACATTTTAGGATGCTTCAAACTAAAATGGCGATGCCCATGATTTTTTTGCAAAAAGCCCAAAAATGTCAAAAAACAAAAACTTGTCGAATTATGCCCTATTTTGGTGAGCATGACCCTCATGGGTTTTCAGAAGCATGCTGAGAAGTAGAGGCCAAAATATCAAGCCTTGATATGCCTTCTTTCACTTTTTGTGTCGAGCGCCTCTTTCGGGCCTCCTTGAGCTTTTCTTTTGTAGCCTTCAATTTCCTTCGGGCGAATTGATTAAGCTTCTTATAGTGCCTAGTCATTTTTCTTTGAAGGTTTAAGTCTCTATTGGCCTTTTCCAACTTATTCTCCAAGTGTTCATTCACCCTTTCAAGCCATGCTTCTCTATTGTTTTCTATCTCTTGGGTGAATAAAGTAGTAAGAGCAAAATATTGGAAAAGGGCAGCCTCTTCCTCTTTTGAGTCCCATAGTCCTTGGCCTCTTCCTCCTTGGCTGATCTTCTTCTTCAGTGTCATTGAATTCGCCCATGAGTTCTTCCAACTTAATTTGTGCTTTGGAGTCTTATTTTTGGTACTTGATAGCTCGTGTCTCATAAACTTCCATGTGGACACTCATTTGCTTGTTCTATGTTTGCAGAAAATGAATGAGGTTTTTAGACCTCTCTAGATCTGCTCTTAGATCATGAATTTTTTCTTCTCTATTCAGCAAGAGAGACTCTAGGATTATGGCCTCATTGTCACTGTCATCACTGTTTATCTGAATTATGTCAAAATCCCTTTATTTCTCATGGCTACTTTCCCCCTTCTCTTTTCCCTTTCTTTGGGTGGCGTTCTTGGTCCTCCTCCTCTTTGGTATTTCAACAATGGATTGCTTGGGAAACTTGCATTTGCTTTAGAGTGCTCTAGTAACATTTGGGGTTACAATTTGAGCCAATTTTTTTCTTGATGTTCGGGGCTTTGTTACCTTTGGAGAAGAAATAATGGCCCATTGCCTAGGAGAGGCAACTAGCACATGGTCTATTTGGTCTTTTCCTTTGCTACTCCCCTCATCATCCTTGCCACTGTTTTATTCCTCATAAGTGCCTTGGCTATCACCTTGCATGTCTCCTTGAGGGCTACCTATAGTTTCCTCTTTGTGACTGCTATGTTCTTCATCAACTTGTTCCACCTCTTCATCATTTCCCTCTTCATGCTGACTGTTGTGCTTGGATTCTTCATTTTTTTCCTCCTTATCACTTTGCTCTTCTTCACCACTGTGCTTCTCTTTCTCACTGGGCTCTTCTTCATCACTATGTTTCTCTTTCTCGCTGTGCTCTTCTTCATCACTGTGTTGCTCTTTCTCACTTTCAATTATAGGAGATTTTTTCTTCTTAGGATTAGACTTACTAGAAAAAGGGGAAAGATGATGAGTGGATGGTGAACGAAATGCATGGGATGAAGAAGCAGTGGCAAAATCGGGATGTGAAATGAAAGTGCCCCAAGAAATTCCCCTTTTCTGAAGTTGATGGAGAATGATAATCTTGATAAAGGAATGATGGAAAAGACAAGCTTGCTATTGAGAGGAAGGCTTCTTTTGAACAGTGGAAGCCATATTTTCAATACTTCTATAAAGGAAAAAGGGTAGGTTTAGAAATTGGGTTCTTGTGAAGTGCATGAGTAGCCTGATATGGTAAGCATAAACCCGGGAAAACCTCCCTTTGCATGTGAAATACCTCATGATGATTTTCATGAGAGGAACATAGCTGATCAATAAATATGAAAAAGGAAAGATAGATGGGCATGCATCCCGATGCTTTCGTTTCAAGAAGGGTTTGTATTGATCTAAATCTAGGTAGTTCTCCTTAAACCATTTTTCTCCGACATATGGAATTTTGGTAGCTCTGGAAATAGATCTAGGAGAGAGCTTGAAGTCTAAGCCTGCTAGATGAACATGCTTCCCTTGCAGCCTTAAAGAAAATAGATGTGTAAAGGGAAGATAAATTTTCACCTCCTGAACCTTTTGAAAAAAATCCAAACATCCTACTTCATGAAAGTTAAAAAGTACTGAAGGATGGGCATTCACTTCCTCGGTTGAAAAAGGTTCATACCTTTTGTGAGGACCACTTCTGCTATGTTGCTTGGGAGGCATTTTTCTTCTGAGATATTTGGCTGATTCTTCAAGGAAAACTGTCTCAAATGTTTACTGTGATAAATCTTCAATCAACACACTCTTTACTTTTTGATAAAAACCACGTTTGTTTTAGTTAGCCCACAATTTTGTTAGGACACAATCATCTCTCCTTTGATTTGACTGTACGAACTCCTCCTCCTCAGATCACTGTTTATTGTGGTTTTTTGAAGAAATAAAGATGTCCCCTTGAAAAACACTGTCTCTTTAGGTATAGCTGATTCAAGGCACTGAATTAAAACACAGACTGTACCCTTTAGCAAACAATGTGTTTTTTTTTAAAACAAAACTGCCCTCCTGTGATGAATGATGTCTCTCCATAGCAAAAGACAGCCCTTTGTCACTGAATAACAAGCCTCCTAACAAACTTTGTCTCCTCTTAAATGATCACTGTTTTTTTCAAGGGATTGATTTAAAAACAAAGGTTATACCCCTTAGGAAACATTTTGCTCTGATTTTGAATAAAAATGTTGTTCTGTGATGGTTATTGTTTTTTCAAAACAAAAAATAGCCCTTTTGTTATTGAGCAGTAATCCTCCTAACAAAATTTTTCCCCTTAGATGATCACAGTTTTCTTTTGTGTTTGGCAAGAAAAGTGTGGGAAAATTTGAAGCAAAATGTGTTTATGAAACACACTGTTTAAAATACTCCTTCAAGCTGGTTATGAGACCTTTTTCACAAACTCTACTTCCTAGTGGAATTTGCACACATCCTCTGCTTCTTTAAAGCACAAATAGAACTTTTATATTGGCATGTTTAACCCTCTTTAACCACTGTTTCTTCTTTGAAATCACAGCAATAAAAACCCTTCTTTAACTCCAAATTTGACCAAGAAGCGAGGAAATACCTTGAAAATGAGTTTTTGGACCCTGTTGATTGTTGGAGCAACGTTCAAAGGAGTTTTTTTAAGATTGGTGGATGAGCAGGTCATTGACAGCAGAAAGCGCCGCGCAGAGGAGGAGTCGAGCCGGTTTCGGGCGTCTGGTGACCACATAGGCGTGCCGCACGCAGCTATAGACGTGCCGCGCCTCAGTGAAAATTTTGTGGTCAGGCACCTACAGGCGCGCCGTGCAAGTGTACAGGCACGCCGCGTAGAGATTTAAGCTCAAAAACTTCAAAAATGCCCGAAAAAATCTTCTTTCTTCCGTGAGGAGCTAAGGAATGTTCGTTTTGAGTTTTTAAATTTTCTAATGGGCCCTTTTAAATACCTTCTCCTTCTTTTAGAAACGAAGAAAATTATGTGCCTTTGCAGCCCTTTAGAAGGGTTTTGATGCCTTTTGAAAAGTTTTTTTATAAAAACATCAATCACCGCCTTCAATATTATATCACTTTTTAAAGTACCATAATGACCTATTATTTGAAAAAGACTCATAGAAATAATGTTATGGCCAGCTCATTTGAAAACACTCATATCCATGGCTTTTTGAAGTAAGGAGGCCTCCTTTAAAACAAGATCTTTCTCACTGCTTTTCATTTAGGAAATGACCCCTGAAACCATTAATGTAACTTTCTCAAGATTATGTCTTTTTCTTACCTTTACTATATTCCTTGCATGCATATGCAGAAACTACTGTCAACCTCAGTTAGCTCTCTCTTCTTTGGTTAGCTAGTTGAAATTATTTTGGTCAAATTTTCACCCTAATTACAGTTTGAAGGAAACCTTTATAAACAGAGGAAACAGAGACCATTTAACACTTAGAATTCCATCCTTTTGCTTGATGTAAAATAGGTTTTTCAACCTATGAACCCTTATGGTTTTATCACTATTTGTCAACCTGTCCTTTGTCTTTGACTGATTTGAAAGGTAACTTCTTCAAGTTTTACTTTCATCCATAACTTGGAGGGAGTATTTTCACACACCACTGATTTTTAACTTTGTATTTTTGATAAGGAAATTTCTCACACATATTTTGAAAACAACACTGATGTATCTTTGCCCATCTCTTGGAAGGAGGTGACTCAAAACTTCTGAAAAAACATGGACAACTTAACCCTCTGCTTTTTAACTGAAGGAGGTTCTATCTATGCCCAACCATCTACTCTTTTTGAAGGAGGTTCTTACTGTGCCTTTAACCATTCTACTTTAATGAAGGAGGTTAACACTATAGACATTTCATCTATTTCTAAAATGCATTACCTTTCTGCAAATCACATGTCTCTACTTAGTGTCATGTCAAATCGGCAATAATATGCTCTATGAGATGTGTTCTAAGATATGTTTTCTTTGTAAGAGATCTTTGTGAACCCTTAGACCAAAAATCACATGACTTGTGTATGTAGAGTATTTGCTTGCTAGACATAGTTGACTAATTTCTCTTGATTGTGTTTGCAGATGCAAGTCGAAATTTCCTTTTGGAAGAGGTGCTGACAATACTGTTGATCAGCCAAACATTAGCTCTTTTCATTAATAGGACTTGGAGGCTGCGCTCTGTTTCTTTAGATAACTCTGGCTTTTAGAATACAACCATAGTAGCTCCTTACTATATTTCACTTGTTTTACTGAGGACAAGCTAGTTCATCATGCAGGACCTCTTTGACTTTGTTCTTTTTCTCCTTTACACATGGATCATTGATGCAATCACACCCCTGTAGATATGTAACAGATAATGAATTTGAACTCTGAAGAACTTCCTTGGGATATGATGAAGATTTTTCTTGACCTTAAGCATGCTCTTTTGGACAGTGAACATACTTATCTTCTCCTGTTCTAGATCATTGTAGAATTTCTTCCGGATTGAGACAAAAAGACCTCTTAGTGGTGCGACCTATGGATGTATCAAGATTTGTTTTTGTAGATTAAGTGCTAATTTAGGGCTGGATGGTACTGAAAAAAGGCCTTTGGCTCAGGATGTTTTTGCCAAGGAAGGGATTCCCTAAAGCGCCATTACCTAACTTAGGGGCGACTTTGACATATTTTGAGTATTTTCTTTGGTATGATTAGATCTCAAAATGACATATGACCAGAGATAGGGTGACTGACATTTTATCAACACTTGGATAATGAATGACTTGGGAATGAGGGTAAATGACAGCAGATAACCTTTAGCTATGGCAACTTATGGACAGGATTATATGACTGAAACTAGATAAGACTTGACAACTAGGTTTTTTCTCATCATAGGATGACCAGAAAAGGTAGGAGGACAAAAATTGTTTAGGGGTGTTTTCTAGATGATAGATTTGACAGTTTGGAGATCAGCTTCTAGAAAACTTGGCTTAAAAAACTAGTCATCATCAACAGGTGAAAAATACTGATGATTAACAGTGAGTAGCAGCAACCGAGTAACATAATCATGAGTAGCAGCAATCGATACTTAGAAAAAAAATTCCATTTCTAAAACATTTCTCCTTAGTAGTAACTCCTACAGAAAGACAACAAAATAAATAGTAACAGTATAATTATTTATTCTTTATATATATATATATATATATATATATATATATAGAGAGAGAGAGAGAGAGAGAGAGAGAGAGAGTGAGGCTGCAGAGGAAGAGTTCTTTGCACTGATAACCTTCAAACCAGATTTCTCAGAGAGGTGTTTGAAAAAAGCATCCTTATAGGTTGGGCGGTGGTATAATCTAAGGCGATGTCCATTTGCTATGAATGAAGCACGTGTATCGTCAATTGTGACTAGCCTGACTCTTCCATTATCAAATACATCGTCCACCTTGTAAGGTCCCATCTAGCGAGTGAAAAGATTTCCCTTAAAATCCTTAAAGAGGGAGTCATAGAGTGTAGGTTTTAACCCTATAAATAAATTATCTACAAACGAATCTTAAAAACAGAAAATAAACAATAGCAAGAGCGTAAAGCATAAAATAGATATACACAGATATTTTCCCCTAGATCCCAAATTGGGATGACTAGCTTGATTTTTCATTATATTCCTTTCAGTGTTGCAACACATATATATACATTCCGAAGCATACATAAACCCCAATCCATTAACCCTAGATTAGAACATAACTGTAGTTCCCTTGAACGGATTTACAAAATACTAGGGACCGAAAACCATCGTCCCAAAAAAAAAAAACCATGTGCAAACTTATGCACAAAACCATGGGTGGGTCCGCCTATGAGTGGGTCCGCACACCAAAAAAAAAATTCCCGGGGCGCTGCACCCAACACAACGTACAGTGCATGGGGCTAATCGTGGAAAGAATATAACACATACCTAATAATTTCCCACTTTTTGTTTTCTTTCAACAAGGGGGCACAAGAGAGCTTAATAATCAGTCCAACTCACCCATTTTTTCTCTACACCAAGAGAACTTCTGAGTGCTCACAGACTTCGTCAATGCATCTGAAACATTCTTCAAAGTGTCCACCTTTACCAGAAACACCCTTTTATCCTCAAGCATATCTCTCACAAAGTAATATTGAACATCAATGTGATTTGTCTTTGAATGATAAGCAGGGTTCTTAGCCAAGAAAATTTCACTTTGGCTATCACAGTCTATAATTATAGCTTGATGCACCAACCCCATACTTGACTCACACAATCTCTGCAACCAAGATGCTTCCTTGCTTGCATGAGTGGCTACCATGTATTCTGCCTCTGTAGTTGAAAGTGCCACTATAGACTGTCTTTTACTCATCCAATTGACTGCACCTCCAAATAGGCTAAACTCATACCCATTTGAAGATCTTCTTTGGTCTAGATCTCCAGCCCAATCTGCATCGACAAAACCACGAATGTCCAACACTCTTTCCAATCCTAGTCTTCCTTGGTAGCACAAGCTATAATCACTAGTGCTAGGAAAATATATGAAAACCCGCTTCACTGTTGTCCAATGCTCCTTCCCTGGGTTTGACATAAACCTTCTCAATATTCCCTGTTGTCGTTCCTAGAGATAGCCTCGAGTTGTCAGAGACCAGTGTCTAGGACATCTTAGCTAGTAAAGAGTGTAAGTTATATCCTAAGACCTTTATCAACTCAGGGCTCTTTACCATATCAACTTCTCTGATGAGTCGCAAAATTAGATGGGACCAGACAGCTTTCAGATTCAGCGAAATATAAAAACATGCGGAGGCAAGAGGAGAATTATTTACACAGATGCATCAGACAGCTTAGAAATAGCTTTCATTAAGGAGGGCCGGTTCCCAAATTTTATATAGAGGTTGTTAAATCAAAGGCGTTTGCGGTGCAGAAGGTAAAAGAGGCGTACTAATTACCAATGGAACGGTACTCGGAAAGCATATTTTGGCATAACATGGGCTTAAGAACTAAGAATCCATATATACCAATCAGTTCTGAATGAATAAGGTTCCACAATATTTAATACAGAAGAAATCTGAATGAAATATGAGACGAAACATCATATCATGCATGAGCCATATTTAAAGCAGCTAGACCAGTCTCATATAAGTACCAAACAATGATAATTTTATATCAGAACTGGTGAGCCACTCGCATTCCAAAACATGATATAAGAAAAAAGGAGACAGTGAAATAGACAATGAAACAATATTACGAAGGTAGAGCAACAGACCATACAACATCCAGACCAGAATCCTCACATAAAATAGAACTTCTGTTCGCTGAGACCCCACGGGCTCTGTGTATTTGCATTAATAATTCCACAACAAGCATACAAAATATTCTTACATAGCAATTTTCTTGAGAAAATCTGGAACCCTTTTTCTCATTCGATCTTACTTATATAGACTTCTTCCTATCTCAGCGAGAAGATATTTTTTGAGAAAATATCTTCTTCGCATGACCAAAATCTTTTAAAGGTCCTTATCAAAACAAAAAAACTCACGATGAGGAATAAGGCCTCTCATCATGGATAGTCAGGCACTTGGCCATTTTTAAAACAGAAAGTTAAACAGTAGTCTGATAAAAAAGGTAAAATGATGGAGTGGAGCAAGCAGCCCACTCGAAACTTTAAAAAGTAACTAATTTAGTAAAAATTAAAAATGCCATGAGGGCCAAATCATGAAATAACAATTCATCATTTGTGAGAAGGGGTCGAGGCTATTGCTGATAATGGTGGCGGCACGTTTGCGGATGAACTGGAAGTTTGGCTAACAAACTGGGTGCACCTCTGCTGACTGTCCGCGACAGGCTCAGGCATCATTGCAAATCCTTCTACCCTGATGAAAGCCTCAGTGAGATTGCTCGGATTTGCCTCAGTAGGGACTTTATGATTTAATAAGTGAAGGAGAGCAAACTCTGGGCGCAGTGATGCGATCATGGTTTCAGCCTTGAGCCGGGTGGTTTTATCTGGCATGACATCTGTCTGGTCCCTTTCTTGCTTCAGACATGCTTCATGTTCCGGTAATGGTTGCAGCATAGAAGGGGTGGTGTAATCCCAACACGTCGGAAGCCCTGCTGTCGTAATTTCAGCCCAAACTACATCAAACTGGTCCATAGTGTATATCAACTACTACAAGGCCTTCGAAGCCACGACGCGAGCCGATTCATTTTCGATGAGTTTCTGACATTCCAAGGCCTCTTTGTGTCAGTTGACTATGTCGTGTTGCTCTACTTCGTTAGCTTTCAGCCCTTTCAAGAATGAAACATACTCTCTGGCACGCCGAGCTCTATTGACTAAGTCGAGATCCCCTTCCTGAAATCGCCTTCTGAGATAGAGTACTAAAGATTTCATCTCCTCGATGACTTGCAGGAATTCCCATTGCTCTGTTACAGCTGAAATGATCTCGGACCAAATAATCTTTCTACCTTCTCTGAGAGTGAGGTTACCTTTTAGGCATGCGTTGAGATCATTTATAGTCTTCTGCTGGTTAGCCCTTGTTTTCTTTTCCTCTTCAACTTCTTTCTGCAATACTTCTATCCTTCTGGTATTCTCTGATAGGGATTTTTCCAAATCCGTGATCCTTTGCCTTGCAGTGGAAGCCTGTTTCTCCAGTATGTCATTTGCAGCTTTCGCTGCATCCAGCTTTTCAGAAAGTGAACTCGTCTCAGGTGGCGTTGTAGCTGGCGCACAGCTATGCGTATCCCAAGTGTTCTGTAGCTCTGTCAACCTACTATGAAGAGTAGCGATTATTCCTGCCAAATTATCCTTATGTTCTCTTTCTTGTGACAAGGTGCTGGCCAATTCCCTTTTATCTTTCTCTACTTGTGCCAACTCGGCTGTCTGCACATGCTGGGAGGCTGGCATGTGGGCTTTTCCTTTCAGTGAGGTAACTTCCTTCCGCAATTGGTCTATTAAAAAGGCTTATGGGTTTGTTTCCCCAATGTCTTTCCCTTTGATTTGATCCTGGAGACCGCGTATTCGATTTTCCTGGGCGCGGGCACTTGCCTGCTAATTCTTCAGGGTAGTCCTCATATGTTCATGATTTTTCTCAAGTTTCCTAAGTGCAATGGTAGCCCACATTACCTCATCCTTTAGCATATCAGCTACAACCTGAAACAGGTTACACATATCAGTTGCTGGAACCTTAGTCATGTCAATTGCATTTTAGAGTACCTGGTAGTTAGTGGCACCTGTGTCAGGGTCCAAAAGGGCTTCAGCCATAGACAATACCAGACGCTCAGTATCCACATTCATGGTGGCGGAAATCCTGGTGTGATACTTTTCTACATACCCCTCCAACTCAGTTTTGTATTTATCTCTGATTATACTATTTTTCTTGATCCTTTCGGCCGCCACTGGTGAGGTATGGTCCCCCATGGCCTGTGAAACCTCAATGAAGTTGGAGGAGGTAGTGTTGTCCCTCAACACTTTGATTCTGGACTTGCTCCTGTCAAGTGGCGCATATGGTATGAACGGTTCAAGCAGCTGTTCCTCTCCTATAATTTCGGCTTCACTTGAGACTGTTTTTTGTTTTTTACGAGAGGGAGAACCTGTCCCTGAAGGACCAACTTCCTCTTCTTGGCCTTTGTTGATGCCTTCCTCTTCCCCTGTGGAAGATGAATCTGTCTCCATCTGCGAAAAAAAAGGCCAAATTTCCATGTTAGCCTTCCACTCTATAAACGGTCTTGGTTCATGTACATAAGGTGCAGACCGATTTCTCTTTCTTCTGTTTGAAATAATCTCCCAGGGATCATAAGCCCAAGTCGTCCCCTGTCTCAGGTCCATACCCTGCAATATCTTTTCGACAATGGGAAGGGCGTGTATTGAATTCATGACGAACGGGCTGATTTGGGTAGGAAGCCTCAGTATGTAACCTTTCTTAGCGGGGACAAAGTGGAGCTGGTCAGCCTTGAGGGCTTGCTGAATATACCCCAGAGCATAAAATCGTCGGGTGGGAAACACCGGTAGTAGGTAAGGGGCGACCTCGGCTCCATAGACCTGAATTTTAGTATAATTATCAGAGAGATACCAGTCCTCGGTGCTCTGGATTTTACCAGCTTGCAGCCAGTTCTTCATTTCAGGAAAAACCCTAGGTGAGGGCGAACCATGAATGATGGTGTAAGCAATGGACATGAAGTCGTTCAGGAAACTAGAGTAACCCACCCCTTTTGGAAATTGGCGCACTGCAGAGTTGCAGTCAAAAACAGGTCGGGGCTGAGAATTGACCTCGTATACCCTATCCAAGCCCAAATTCTCAAACCTATCAGCATGCTGATACAAGAAAAGATAGAACACCAATGAACAGAAACAAAAATGACTGGTTTCGGGAAGCTCTTGGAACTGGGTGTGGATGCTGGCAGATAAGTAACTCGGGATATCTAGGACAACCCCCTTCTGAGACATTAACCACAGAAAGAAAAAACATACTTTGGAGGTTTCCCCCAACCCGGCTACACCTAACAGACCTGCAATGAGCGCAAGGATGGGTTGTATTTCCTCCTTAAACAGGTTTAATGGGAGGAGTTCCGTACTGGGAAGGGTAGTAGCCTTGCTGGTGGAAATAGATGCAATGAAGCTTTTTTAATGCTCCCATGGCAATTTGGTAAACTGGGAAGCTAAAGCTTCGTCACTGAAAGCAATGTAGGTGGCGCTGGTGGGAAAACAGAGGGCTTGCTTGATGATGTCGGGCGAAAGGGAGAAAATTCGGTTTCCCTGGGTGGAAGTAAACGTGCCTCAGTCTTCATCGTAGGCGTCTCTGAGCCAGTAGATGAACTTGACCACCGGGAAAACTGGGGGAGTGATCTGATGGTAGAAGCCTGACACAACCACCCGGTATCGATCCCTATTATGAACATGACACGAAAAAAGTTCAGGCCTTATACTGCTGATGGGGAAAGGGTATTGGTGATCGCAGATTCCAGCTTGCTGGTCGATGAAAGGCTCGAACCCGGGAGGGTTTCTGGTTTCTCGGACCTGGGGAGTTTCTGGTTCGTTTTTCTTGGGTGTCCCCCTTCCCATGACTGACATATGAAATCTGAAAAAAGAAACGAAAGGAAAACAAAGGGAATGAAAGGGACGGAGTACTTGTACAATAGGTAAATTTGCTTGGGAAAGAAACGCGGGGGTAGCCTGGTGATGATTGGGTAGAACTGGAACTTGTTCCCTCTTTTTATATACCGTAACTGGAAGACCTGAGACTTTTACTGCAGTAAAATATGGGAAACTGCTACCTGAGACTCGTAATTCTGAGGTGAAAACGGGTAGAGGTGAAATAAGTAGGGCAAGTGTCGTAAGGACACTAACAATAGGGCATGCGGCATGTAGGGATTGGGAATTGGTTGTGGAGAGGCGAACACTGCGTGCCAGGTCTAATACTGGTACGGGTCTTAGTACCAGCTCACCTATGAACTTTACCTTACTTTTCTGCCGTGTAACACCATTTGATACTTTGAAGCATATCATTCACAAAGCGAATTGAATACATACCATACCAGTCGTAAGGACCCACATTGCGTTTTCCACGTCACTATACTTCGTGCTCAGGCATTACCACCTCCTTCTAGCCTTAGGTCCCCACCACGCCACGCTATCACAATTCCACGGGGGTATGGGTCTCTTCCCTCCCTCGCTGCTCGACCCCCTCGGAATTTCCCTTGTGTGCATATTAACGCAGTGGTAATTCTTTTAATATTTGCGTTTTGTGCTCTCTGTACCACTTCTTTGCACTTTTGTGTTTCCTTTAGCCTTTTTTCTTTATACTCCAGCCTTTTCATATTAATTCCGCCTTTGGCTTTTATGCACATGACTTTCGTTACCTTGTTTCATTTCAACCATATCTTCCAATATTTCACCCTTTGATATAATGTTTGATGCATGACCCATCAAAATTTAATAAATCAATGACTTATGGTAAATGTTGATCAACATTGGCTCCACCTGGGGACGACACGTTCATCCTTGAATGTGTTGGGAACAATGAAGACCACTTGTTTGTCTTCTGTGAACGCCATTTCTCATTTCCTTCGACTCTTACCTCTTCTCCCCATGATTCATCAACAAACACACATTATAAAAACAACGCTTAAAATAGTAAATAATACACAATAATGTACATCAGGCTCTCACAGCCTAGATCAGTACTGGAAATAAGGCTTAAGGAATTGACCATTGACAAGGGCGTCTAGCACATCCCCCTGCAAATTTTCCAGCCTAAAAGTATTGTTGCCACCTTGTTCTGTAATTTTGAAAGGGCCCAACCAAAGGGGCTCGAATTTTCCGTGTTTGCCCTTATCAACCCTTCGTACATCCCACCTGAGTACTAAGTCCCCTGTCTGTAGCTTTTTTTCTTTGGCGTGTTGGTCAAAAATATCCTTCATTTTCTCCTGATATTCGATCAGCTTCTGACTCACCTGATTTCATGTTTCTTCTAGCTCCACCAACTGATTAATCCTCCTAGTTACATCGTCAGGTTCCTCCTGATTCTCTTGCATGAACTGAGCTACCGGTAAAGCTAGCTGCACAGGAAAAACTGCTGCTCTCCCGTAAACTAGTTCATATGGAGATTTCCCAGTTGCCCTCTTGCTCGTAATTCGGTTTGCCCACAGAGCGAATTTCAGCTGAGAATCCCAATTATTCTGATTCTCGTTGATAGTCTTCTTTAGTGCACGGGCCATAGTTTTATTTGAAGACACTGCCAGGCCATTCCCTTGGGGATAATAGGCCATAGAATGACTCAGTGCAATATTATACTTCTGGCAGAAGTTGACGAATTTGGTGGATTTAAAGGCTTGTGCGTTGTCAGTTACTATCTTAGCGGGACAACCAAATCTGGATATGATATGTTCCTCCATGAATTTTATTACCACGGTGTCAATTGCATTCCTGGAAGGTACAACTTCCACCCATTTTGTAAATTAATCAGTGGCTATCAATATCCATTTATGTTGTCCACTTGAGGGGGGATGTATTTCTCCTATGAAGTCGATTCCCCACTGCTGGAATGTCTCATCTACGTGGACAGGGATCATGGGGAGCGGTGCTAGTTTCTGTCTCTCAGCAAACCTCTGACCCTTCTCACAGGCTCTAACTCGAGCGAATACGTCTCCAAATAGTTTAGGCCAGAAGAAGCCATCCTTCAGAATCTTGTGAGCAGTAGCCCTCCAACTGTAATGGCCCCCACAAATTCCCTCGTGGAACTCAACCATTATACTCTCCACCTCCTCTTCCGTAAGACATAGGAGTAGGATACCAGAGGGATCCCACCAATAAAACCGACCGTTTGCAACCATATACTTCTATGACTTCAATCTCAATGATCTGTATTTAGTCTTCTCACAGCTGGGCGGGCAACTGAGGGTTAGGAGGTACTCTACTAACTCTTTGTACCATGGGCTAATAAGGTACTTCATATGTACCTTCTGGGAGGCTATTTCTATTCTCTGTGCTTCCTCCCCTACTCCAGTATCTTCGTTTGCTATCATAGACAAAGTGATACCCAAGGCCTGACAATTTGATTCAGACAGGATCTTGGCTAAACCTTGCCCCTTGATTAATTTGGTAGGACGGATATCTAACTCGTATTCCTGTATTTTCGCTATCCACTTTCCTCTTTTTCCTTCACTATCCCCCTGGATAAGAATGTCTTTAACGGCTGCTGTAGGAACAAATGCAGTGATGTGGGACTGCAAAACATACATTCGGAAAGCTTTGAGGGATTTCACCAGAGCATACGCTTGCTTCTCCAATATGTTATATTTTAGTTCAACATCCCGAAGCGCCTGACTGAAAAAGGCAATAGGCTGTTCATACCCCTCTTCGTTTTTCTACAACAAAACTCCAGCTACTGTATGGGGGGATGTAAAGGAGAAGATCATAAATGGTTTGGCATAATCTGGCCCGGCTAACACAGGAGCTTCAATAAATGCATTTTTAATTCTGGAAAAAGCTTCGCTTGACTCTGGCGACCATTTCACTTCATTATTCTTCTTTAGCATATTAGTTATGTGCCTAACTATCTCAGCATAGTTAGGGATGAATCTCATCAGGAAGTTTATACGACCTAGGAGCACCTGAACTTCCTTCTTGTTTCTGAGCAGGGCAATACTATTTATGACTTCCACTCTTTTGGGGTCTATCTTTACTCCATCTTTAGTTACAATGTGTCCTAGGAGCTTACCCTCTTCTAGTGCAAACAAATACTTCTGTGGGTTAAGGGAGAGGCCATACTTTCTGTTAGAGTCGGTCCTTACAGCCCTCCTTCAGAGATCATTTCGCTTTTTGCATATCATTCTTAGGTGTCTCGCTTGTTCCACTTCGTTGCATTTCGCTAGGAGCATGCCATTGACTGACGAGGGGGTATGGTTTTCTTGTGTTTCCTCATGCTTGTACCTGCAGGGCTATTTAGAATTCCTCAAAAATCACTGAAGTTCATAGTCATTTCATTCATGGTCATTAATAATTGTTTTCGTTAAAAAAGAGTCTTTAGTCCTAGAGTCTATGGTTTTCAAGTCCTTTTCATACATGTCATAAAAGCTCGCAGGCCATGAGGTTGGTTCCAAAAAGTTCTCGTTTCATATTTTTATTATCAAAAGCATTTGAAGACATTTCTAGTCCAAAAATCTGTTTTGGAACTAGAAATTGTCTAATTTCATTTTTTGTAATAATTGTATCTATTTCACCATAAGAAACTTCAGAGCAAGCCTCTGATCTTTTCCAAAGACAAATGACGGATCCCTGCAAAAACAACCAAGTATTATCAGTCCAAAACTCAGAAAAAGAAAGAGAAAGTCAAAGAGCAGCATTGTATTAAATGACCAATTGACAAAGTGCCGAAACATTATAAAAGTGGGTTAGCAAACAAATTTAAAATCAAATCTGATTTTATGGGATATTTTCTTCATATATGAGCCATGAAAAATCATTCATTCACACAAATATTCAAGGCAGAAGTCGAATTTGTGAAGTGGAGGGCCGAAGACGTGTTTGCAAAGTTGTTGACAGGCTTTGAGGGTGCGCGCTACCCATACAGGACGCGCGCTACCCATATAAGGGGCGCTACGCACATAACGCCCACAGCCCGTGTTAAATCTCAAGTGCGCTACGCGTATGCTGCGCGCTACGCGTTGGGCAGGGGCGCTACCCATATAGTGACAGAGCTGAAAATTTTTGTCTTTGCGTCCGATTTCGAGCTCAAATGCCTCCATCAACTTGCAAGTAGGTTTTTAAACATTGCTCAGTAATTTTTTAACAGGGTTTTGGTATTTTTAAAGTGGGAAATTAGTGAGTTTGATGTGGAAAGAGGAGAAATATATAAACCCTATGATCATAGCAAATTCAATTCTCAGGGTTTTAAAAGATATATGACAGTCTTGTGAAGGGTTTGTAAACTTTTTTGATTGGTATATATATGCTCATGCCTGTATTGCTTGTGGCGCCCTGACACATTAGGTACATCATCCTCACGCCTTTTCTTTGCCATTCTACCACTGCTGCCACGTCATTTCATGTTTTCACATAGTCTCATGTTGACTTATCCATATCCTCCATCGCCATAATATCACCATATGTTGTCATTGCTATTGTTTCATTGCCACTGTCTCCTATTGACAAGCACAGTCCTTTGACAAACCCTTGGCCAGTATTGCAAAGGCTGTACCATACATTACACTGTCTACTCATCTATCAAAATTTCTTGTGATCAAAACAGAGACTGTTTTTATGCCACTAAAACAGAGCTATTACCACTGTCACTGGTTTTCTTATGATGCTTTGGTACATATGCAACATATTTGGGTTTTGAGCATACATTGAAACTTTGTCTTCACTACACCTATATCAGCATTCATATTGCAGTCATCTTGTTTTCAAAGCCATGTCAGAGACAGATTCAGTTTATGAGCAGGAGTCTGACAGTGATTCCACAGCAGAGGGTAATGTGCCACGGAGGCCTCACAAAGGTGGCAAAGGTGGTAAACATCTCAGGGAGGAGCCTACTTCTTTGGCTCAATTGCAGGCATGTCCGCTTGCAATGGATTGTTTTCGGTATCAATCATGTTTTCGATTCTGTGAGATGATTTCACAAACCCAGCTTCATCGTGAACTAGCTCGTTTGTTTGTTCTACATTTACATGATGGCCGTGTAAACCTCGCCGGTCTAGATTTCATTCTATCACCAATGACTATTGCTCAGGCCACTGGCATACCAAATTTAAGAGAGGAATGGAACAAATGTCAACAGTTGGAAAAATTCCACTATGAGCCATACATCAAACCTGGATATATGAGGCACTTGGGCATAGTTTTTCCTTTCAGATTCCTGAAGGATGAGTTTTCACCACTGATGAAACTCATCATTCGGTATTTCAGTTGCGAGGGCAGATTCTCACGTCTCTTTGCGTACCATGTCCGTTTGTTGATGCACTTCACGAGGGTACGTATGATGAACATTCCGTACTTCATGTATCGCAACATAGAGAGGATGATGATTTTTGTACAGAAGAAGACCCCAGCACAGCAGCATAGAAGTATATATCATTATGCTCTGATCAAGATCGTAGTGGTACATCAGTTGACACAGCAGGGCATCACTTGGGAGGATTTCATCTCCCGTGACTTCTTCACAGTGCCACAGCTGCCCCTCGAGATAGTTCATGATGAGGGAGAGCCTTCACACCAGCCTGACATCCCTGAGATTGAGCATATCAGTGCTGCATTGTATGTGACATACCAACGAGGCCACAGGGCCTTATTTGCAGCTACACGGCGAGTATTATCTCCACCCGGGGTGGAAGGGGTCTCGCCGACTCCATCAGCAGAGCGAGTTTTATCTCCACATGATGTGGAAGGGGTCTCGCCTTTTTCTTCAGTACAGGTACAGATCCAGGAGAGGGGCAAGAAGCCCATGCATGATGAGGGCCCTTCAGGAGGCCGGGTCACTGATTTCACGATCATTGATGTTGATGCGGGCTCTCCTAGCTCGAGACTAAAAGAGATCATCCAGGAGCAAAAGGCCGAGAATGACACTCTAAAAGAGAAATTGCAGCGGGCTCAGTGGGTGATAAACTACCTAGAGCAGCGCAACAAACATCTAGAGGATGAGCACACACTTTATGAGCTGCGGCCATTCCGTGAGGATCGACAATTGGCCCGGAAGAGACCAGGCGATATGACACCGGCTGATCGAGATTCTTGCCTCACGCATGTTAACATTCATCTGGAGAAGTTTTTGGCAAAGGTCAATAGAGACAAAGACATGCTTCGTCACATGAAAGGTCATTATTGGGCCCGCATGCACGTCTGCAAAGCAAGAATGAAGATTCTGAAGAGGAGGTTGAGCGAAGCACTAAAACGGCGGAAAAGGCCTGATCCACTCCGGATTTTGGCCGAGGCTTTGTTGGATGGGCATGATACATGATGGAGGGTCTTCGCTCCGAATTTGAGCAAATTCGGAGAAATTTTTGTCATTTTGAAATATTTTGGTCCAAAAACAGATTTTTCCGCTATACGAGTAGCGCGTTGACATGCTCACTTTTGTTTGGGACACTTGCTGAAGGAAAAATTTATATTTTTTAGTTTTTCATGGTAATTTATGCATGCTCAGGTATTTCTGAAGCATTTCATCAGGTTCTGGATGATCAAAAGGCCCAAAAACACCATGAAAACCACCTTGCTGCCACCTTTTGCACCAGCAGGAAGTACTTCTGGGCGAATGAAGTTTGGATGGGTCAAATGAGCCCCAAATAGGGAAATTTCAATTGGGTTGGATAGCCAACATCCAGGGCTTTCCAACGAGCTATCATGAGCTCAATTTGGATGCCAGGAAGTTCCTCAAAATTAGGCTGAAAGGCGCGCTACGCGTATGGCTCAGGGGCGTTACGCACATGGATTTTTGGTCAATTTTTCACCTTCCAGCTCAGGATTTCGGCCAGTTGGACCAGTTTCGCTTGTGGATGCAATTTTTGAGTTTTTATGATGTAAATTGAGGGTTTTCATGTAAATTTGGCTCACTTTTACCTATTCTAGAAGATTCACTCTCAAAAAAGTGAAAATCAAGTAAATGAATCAGTTTCCACTCTTTTAGAGGCAAGTTGTTAGCTGCCCAGATTTTAGCTCCTTGATTAGAATTTGGTTGAAACTGATCCCTGAAGAAGGAATTCGACCCCTAGAGGCATGGGAGGGGGTTAGAGTGATCTATATATTGTAATTTCTGAGACACTTTCATGGTTGGACTCTTGGGAGAACTTTGGCACACTATTGTACATATTTTTTATATTTTGGCTAAGGAAAGATTAGAGATTTTGCAGCACCTGTTGGGATTATTGTGGATTTCTATTCTTGATGGTGTTTTCTCTTATTTTATTGTAAGTTCTTTCATGTTTGATGTATGCCATTATCTTCTTATGCTTCTGAAACTAAATGAATGAGTAAATGAGGTTGAATCCATTGTTTACAGTGCTCTGCCTTTAAATTTGTTTAGTTTTACATGTTTTCGCCTGTTTGGAGAGGATCCAAGTTATTCTTTGCCCTCTTCAGCTGCTTTTCATTCTGATATATCCATATACCGAATAAAAAGCATCAAGACTACTGCCTACCTCGCCCCAACTCGAATTCTGCAAAGATCTGGCCTTATCCCCGAACCCAAAATTGTTTTTTCCCATTTCTCCACAAAAACCCAAAAATCAAAATCAAACTTTCCTATCTCTTTACTAGCATAAAATTAGTATTCCTTGTTCATTATAAGTCATCTCAGCCCCTTTGAAGATCCTTTTCCGAGATAGACCTGGAGAGAGCCCTCTCTTGTCCTCGTAGGGCTAGCTACGAGGCTGAGCTTGGTTTGATGTAGCCTTGAGTTTTACCTTATTTCAGCCTAAGGTAGATTTGAGCGCTAACACTTTATACACTTCTCAAAGGTTCTACGCAGGTGTTCTATGTGCTCTCCATCATCCTTTGAAAACACAGTAATGTCGTCCAGATATACCACCACGAACTGGTCCTGTTCTCCAATAAAAGCAATATCCATGGCCCTCTGGAAAGTGGCCCCTGCGTTAATCAGCCCAAAAGGCATTCTAGCATACATAAACATTCCCCATGGGGTGGTGAAGGCTGTATTATTTTCATATTCTGGAAACACAGCTACCTAATTATACCCAGAGAACCCATCCATCATCGACATCCAGGCAGCCCCTACAACTCTCTGCAATATGTGATCCATCTTGGGCAGCGGGTAATTATCTTTTAATGAAGCCCTGTTCAGGTTCCTAAAATCAACACATAGTATTATTTCTCCATTCTTCTTCCGTACAGGGACTTGATTTGCTACCCACTCAGAGTACCTCAATGGTACAATGATTTTAGCCTTCAGCAGTTTCTTAATTTCTTTCTTAATAGAAGGTAGCAATAGTGGATTTATCTGTCTAAGCTTTTTCTTATGTGGCTTTGCATCTCCCTTCAGTGGAATCTTATGCTGCATAATTCTGACATCGAAGGTTTTTAGGTCTTGATACGACCAGGAAAACACATCCTTGTAGGACTGAAATAACTTCTCATACAGATGTTTATATTCTCCCGGGACCTTCTTAGACAACTTCACGATTTTAGGGTTAGCCTCTGTGCCTAGGTTCAGGTCCTCTACCTGAATCTCCTCTACAAATTTGCTTGGATGTAATGAGACATAATTCTTGTTAAAAAACCTTTCTAAAGGTACTAATCCTCAGGGAATGACATTCCCTTTCAGCTGCAGAAATTTATGACCAGCTACTTTTTCTTCCCACTTCTCTCCAGCAATGTCTTCCGTCTCCACTTCTTCACAAATATCAATCTCCATGTTGGAGAACTCCCCGACTGTTTCCAAGAATCTCTTGACTTTCTCATTGTCTTCAAACACCTGCCAGTGTTTGATATTGTCTGGGATCGATGGCCTATACCGTACCTCAATCTCATATCTCAAGAGAGGGTTCTGAGGTGGCCGAAAGGTAATAGCAGCCACTGCTAAAGAATCTACCATTCTGTTTTTCTCCCAGGGCAGGAATTGGTTATTAAATGCTAAGAAGAAGTTCTCCACCAGATCCCAGATTTCATTCCTATAGGCTCTCAGCCTAGGGTGTTTAGCTTGGCACTGATTCTTCACCTACCTGACTACTAGTTCTGAATCTCCCATAACTTTTAAACTTTGTATGTTCATGCTCCTGGCTGTCTACAACCCAAGTAAGAGTGCTTCATATTTGGCCATGTTATTTGTGGCTTCATACTCCAGCTTGAAAGATAGAGGTACCCATCTTCCTATCGGCGAAATCAATAACACCCCAGCTCCGTTTCCTTCTCTAGAGTTGGCTCCATCGAAGTGAAGCGTCCAGATTTATGATTCGATACTTTCTTTGAACTGTTTTGTCTTGATCTGGAAAAATTATGGTTCATGTGCGTACTCCTGATCTTCCTCAAGCATTAAGCATGAGAAATCCCCCTCCCTGCTATAAACCAGATAATTCACTGAATCATCTACTTTAGTGACTGTCTTAACAAATCTGGTCTCTCTGTATAGCCTCCTCTCTTGGCCACCAAATACAGGGATAGTGGCATTGGTCAGATCTAGCTTAATCGATCCCCCAATTTTGGTTCCCCAAGATCTTGATAGTAACATGCCGAAGCGAGCTGGGATGTCAGCCACCACTATATCCATCACTACGCTTTTTGCTGGGATTTGAGCCAGGTTAACCACCAAGTCTTTTATCATGCCCATGCACTTAACTCTTTTGGAGACGAATGAGTAAAGGTCTTTGTATGGACGGGTGATCTGTAGTCCTAGTTGCTCCATGACTGAGAGGGGTAAAATATTATGGGAGGCTCCTGAATCTAACATGCAGTTATGCAGCAGCTGGTCATGTATTACTAAAGACACATAAAATGGGGGAGTGGCAACATCTAATTCTTCAACATGCGGGCCAAAAACAACCATAGGCCTTTCTTCCTGAAGATTTAGGCTGTCCGGAATGTTTATTATCTTAGGAGGGAGCATAAAGGAGGTAACCTGGGACTGATATGCAGGTTGTTTTAACAATTCAGTCAAAGGGACCAGGATTTTTACCTTCTCGAGCTCCTTTTGTAAGTTGAAAGCAGAGGAAGACTTATCTATTAGAGCCTCTTTTAGTTCCTTATCTCTGGGGTCTGTTCTCTGTGGGGAAGGTTGGACTTATTTTAAGGATGGTTTAACATTAGGAGGTGCAGGCCCTTGTGAAGAGGAAGGAATTTGATCAGCAGACTGTGAGGATGGGTTAAGAGGCCTCTTACCTTTTTCCGAGGGTTTCTGAGGAGTGACCTCCTTCTACGCAGGTACCTCTTCTTGAGGTGTGTCCTCCTCTTGATCCTGAGTGCGAGTTCTCTTTCTGGAGGACCTGAGGTCATATCTTCTGTTGAACTGTGCTTGCATGAAATCAACAAACTGCTTGCAGTAATCATCAATTTCAGGATCCTCAGTATCTTCATTAGCTTTCACTTCTGAATGTGGTTGCACTTCTACTTCGTCACCTCAATGTACGGGGCATTCAATGTCGTTACTATCTGAGAAAACAAGGCATGCCTCCTCTTTCTCACAAGCAATGTCTTCAGTAGAACCCTCTAGTTGCCCCTCCAAGTATAGAGGATGCGGTACCTGATCTTGCTGCTCCTTCTGTCCCCTCTGCAGTATCTGCAAGGGTGGCTTTCTGTATTGAGGATTGAATCCTCTGTTTGGAGCATTTTGGAAATTCTTTGGGGGTGAATTCTTGGCCTCCATCTCAAGCTTTATCAGCTTACTTGAGAGATTCTTGATCATCTTGTTCATTTCTTCGATCTTGTCATTAGCCGAATCTCTGTCTTGGCTTGAGGTGGATACTTCCTCTTTTCCCCTTCTTCTAGCATCTTGTTCGTGCTTCCCTTTGGATTTTCCAGTAGAGGCAAAATTTTCTTCTATCTCCAATGCGTCGGTCTGTGCATCGTCCAGAGTGGCTGGCTTCCTTTCTCTCAAGGAGAAACCGAATTCATAATCAAACGCTGCCACAAAAATGACCTTGGCAGCGGTCTGGTGAGGCTTCATGTCGGCGGGGAGACTCAGGTACAATTTGTTAAATATTTTAATAAACTTTGACACCCCTTCATTATGTTTCTTTTTAGAGTGTTGAATTCAATAAGAATATTACCATGATCTTTCTTTTCTCCCCATTTTTTGATGAAAGTATCCTCCATTCCCTCCCATGTAGTGATAGAACAAGCTCCAAGTGTCTTGAACCACTTTCTAGCTTCCCCATCTAAGGATTGCACAACCAGCCTTAGGACTACGTCCAGATGTTCCACATTAAAATTCTCTGCAAAAGAGCAAAAGACTTCGATATGTTTCTGGGCTTCAATCTCATTCTCACCACTGAATCTGGGCAGAATCTTTAAATAATCTTGCGGCATGTCATTTAATACTGCAGGTAGCTCCAAAGGAGTGTATCTGTTTTGCAGGAAGCTAGGGACATTAGGCATTGGAGGAGGAGGTGGAGGTAACAAGAGGGCTTGGTGAGTAATTTGGGAGGGTAGGTAGAAGTGAGGTGTGAATGATGATAGGAATATAATGAACAACAGCTTGGGATGATGGAGACAAGGGTGGAGTGGTAACAGCAGATACTTCCGTGACCTCTTTAACTTCCTCGACCTCTGGAGTAGGATGAAATGTGTAACGGGTGGTATCTACTGACTCAGCCTCGTCCTTAACTTGGATATTTCCCGAGGGTAAATAGTCTGAGTAATAACCGGTTTCACCTAGAGCGGAGTTAGAATATTGCCACTGGGCAACCTGAGAAGAGGAAGAAGGAAGGTATTCTAGAGAGAGTGGTGGAATCTCAGTATGAACAAACGGTCTCCCCCTCCAGCTTCTTCTATGTAAAATTATTTCTGGGTCAGACACAGAGGGTGTCTTTGGCTGAGAAGTATCTGACCTAAGGTGTGGCTTCCGAGGAGCCAGGACTGCAAAGAGATTTATCAGGGAAGATGAATGTGGAGTCGCCAAGGTGAGGGATATACAACTCTCAACTCTCCATGCTCACCTAATTGAAGAGTGAAATAGGGTTTTTTCGAGGCACAGGGATTTCAATTTTTCATCAACTTCGTTCCCCGGCAACGGTGCCAAAAAGATGTTGTCATTCCTAGAGACAACCTCGAGTTGTCAGAGACCAGTGCCTAGGACATCTTAGCTAGTAAAGAGTGTAAGGTATATCCTAAGACCTTTATCAGCGCAGGGCTCTTTACCATATCAACTTCTCTGATGAGTCACAAAATTAGATGGGACCAGACAGCTTTTAGATTCAGCGACATATAGAAACATGCAGAGGCAAGAGGAGAATTATTTACACAGATGCATCAGACAGCTTAGAAACAGCTTTCATTAAGGAGGGCCGGTTCCCAAATGTTATATAGAGGTTGTTAAATCAAAGGCATTTGCGGTGTAGAAGGTAAAAGAGGCGTAATAATTACCAATGGAATGGTACTCAGAAAGAATATTTTGGCATAACATGGGCTTAAGAACTAAGAATCCATATATACCAATCAGTTCTCAACGAATAAGGTTCCACAATATTTAATACAGAAGAAATCTGAATGAAATATGAGATGGAACATCATATCATGCATGAGCCATATTTAAAGCAGCTAGACTAGTCTCATATAAGTACCAAACAACGATAAGTTTATATCAGAACTGGTGAGCCACTCGCATTCCAAAACATGATATAAGGAAAATGGAGACAGTGAAATAGACAATGAAACAATATTACGAAGGTAGAGTCACAGACCATACAACATCCAGACCGGAATCCTCACATAAAATAGAACTTCTGTTCGCTGAGACCCCACAGGCTCTGTGTATTTGCATTAATAATTCCACAACAAGCATACAAAATATTCTTACATAGCAAGTTTCTTGAGAAAATCTGGAACCCTTTTTTCTCATTCGATCTTACTTATATAGACTTCTTCCTATCTCAGCGAGAAGATATTTTTTGAGAAAATATCTTCTTCACATGACCAAAATCTATTAAAGGTCCTTATCAAAACAACAAAAATCACGATGAGGAATAAGGCCTCTCATCATGGATAGCCAGGCACTTGGCCGTTTTTAAAACAGAATGTTAAACAGTAGTGTGATAAAAAAGGTAAAATGATGGAGTGGAGCAAGCAGCCCACTCGAAACTTTAAAAAGTAACTAATTCAGTAAAAAGTAAAAAGGCCACGAGGGTCGAATCATGAAATAAAAATTAATCATTTGTGAGAAGGGGTCGAGGCTGTTGCTAATACTGGTGGCGGCGCGTTTGCGGATGAACTGGCAATTTGGCTAACGAACTCGGCGCAGCTCTACTGACTCTCCGCGACAGGCTCAGGCATCATTGCAAATCCTTCTACCCTGATGAAAGCCTCAGTGAGATCACTCAGATTTTCCTTAGTAGGGACTTTATGATTTAACAAGTGAAGGAGAGCAAACTCTGGGCACAGTGATGCGATCATGGTTTCGGCCTTAAGCCGGGTGGTTTTATCTGACATGACATCTATCCGGTCCCTTTCTTGCTTCAGGCATGCTTCATATTCTGGTAATGGTCGCAGCATAGAAGGGGTGGTGGAATCCCAGCACGTCGGAAGCCCTGCTATCATAATTTAAGCCCAAATTGCATCAAACCAGTCCACGGTGTATATCAACTGCTGCATGGCCTTCGAAGCCACGATGCGAGCCGATTCCTTTTCGATGAGTTTCTGACATTCCAAGGCCTCTTTGTGTCGGCTGACTATGCCATGTTGCTCTACTTTGTTAGCTTTCATCCCTTTCAAGAATGACACATACTCTCTGGCACGCCGAGCTCTTTTGACTAAGTCGAGATCCCCTTCCTGAAATCTCCTTCTGAGATAGAGTACTGAAGATTTCATCTCCTTGATGACTTGCAGGAATTCCCATTGCTTTGTTACAGCTGAAATGATCTCAGACCAAATAATACTTCTACCTTCTCTAAGAGTGAGGTTACCTTTTAGGCGTGCGTTGAGATCATTTATAGTCTTCTGCTGGTCAGCCCTCATTTTATTTTCCTGTTCAACTTCTTTCTGCAATACTTCTATCCTTCTAGTATTCTTTGATAGGGATTTTTCCAAATTCGTGATCCTTTGCCTTGCAGTGGAAGCCTGTTTCTCCAGTATGTCATTTACAGCTTTCTCTGCATCCAGATTTTCTGAAATTGAACTCGTCTCAGGTGGCATTGTAGCTGGTGCACAGCTGTGCGTATCCCAAGTGTTCTGTAGCTCTGTCAACCTACTCTGAAGAGTAGCGATTGTTCCTGCCAACTTCTCCTTCTCTTCTCTTTCTTGTGACAAGGTGCCGGCCAATTCCCTTTTCTCTTTCTCTACTTGTGCCAACTCGGCTGTCTGCACATGCTAGGAGGCTGGAATGTGGGCTTTGCCTTTCAGTGAGGTAACTTCCTTCCGCAATTGGTTTATTAAAAAGGCCTGCGGGTTTGTTTCCCCAGTGTCTTTCCCTTTGATTTGATCCTGGAGACCGCGTATTCGATTTACCTGGGCACGGGCACTTGCCTGCTCATTCTTCAGGGTAGTCCTCATCTGTTCATGCTTTTTCTCAAGTTTCCTCAGTGCAATGGTAGCCCGCATTACCTCATCCTTTAGCATATCAGCTACAACCTGAAACAGGTTACACATATCAGTTGCTGGCACCTTAGTCATGTCAGTTGCATGTTGGAGTACCCGGTAGCTAGTGGCACCTGTATCAGGGTCCAAAAGGGCTTCGGCCATAGACAGTACCAGATGCTCAGTATCCACATTCATGGTGGTGGAAATCCTGGTGTGATACTTTTCTACATACCCCTCCAGCTCAGTTTTGTATTTATCTCTGATTATACTATTTTTCTTGATCCTTTCGGCTACCACTGGTGAGGTATGGTCCCCCATGGCCTGTGAAACCCCAGTGAAGTCGGAGGAGGTGGTGCTGTCCCTCAACACTTTGATTCCGGCCTTGCTGCTATCAAGTGGCGCATATGGTATGAATGGTTCAAGCAGATGTTCCTCTCCTATAATTTCGGCTTCACTTGAGACTGTTTTCTATTTTTTACGAGAGGGAGAACCTGTTCCTGAAGGACCGACTTTCTCTTCTTGGCCTTTATTGATGCCTTCCTCTTCCCCTGTGGCAGATGAATCTGTCTCCATCTGCGAAACCAAAGGCCAAATTTCCATGTTAGCCTTCCACTCTATAAATGGTCTTGGTTCATGTACATAAGGTGCGGATCGATTTCTCTTTCTTCTGTTTGAAATAATCTCACGGGGATCATCAGCCCAAGTCTTCCCCTGTCTCAGGTCCATACCCTGCAATAGCTTTTCGACAATGGGAAGGGCGTGTCTTGAATTCACGACGAACGGGCCGATTTGGGTAGGAAGCCTCAGTATGTAACCTTTCTTAGCGGGGACAAAGTGGAGCTGGTCAGCCTTGAGGGATTGCCGAATATACTCCAGAGCATAAACTCGTCGGGCGGGAAACACCGGTAGAAGGTAAGGGGCGACCTCGGCTCCATATACCTGAATTTCAGTATAGTTATCAGAGAGATACCAGTCCCCGGTGCTCTGGATTTTACCAGCTTGCAGCGAGTTCTTCATTTCAGGAAAAACCCTAGGTGAGGGCGAACCATGAATGATGGTGTAAGCAATAGACATGAAGTTGTTCAGGAAACTAGAGTAACCCACCCCTTTTGGCAATTTGCGCACTACAGAGTTCCATTCAAAAACAGGTCAGGGCTGAGAATTGACCTCGTATGCCCTATCCAAGCCCAAACGCTCGAACCTATCAGCATGCTGATACAAGAAAAGTTAGAACACCAATGAAAAGAAATGAAAATGATTGGTTTCGTGAAGCTCTTGGAACTGGGTGTGGATGCTGGCAGATAAGTAACCTGGGATATCTAGGACAACCCCCTTCTGAGACATTAACCACAGAAAGAAAACACATACTTTGGAGGTTTCCCCCAAACCGCCTACACCTAACAGACCTGCAATGAGCGCAAGGATGGGTTGTACTTCCTCCTTAAACAGGTTTAATGGGAGGAGTTCCGTACCGGGAAGGGTAGTAGCCTGGCTGCGGGAAATAGAAGCAATGAAGCTTTTTGATGCTCCCATGGCGATTTGGTAAACTGGGAAGTTAAAGCTTCGTCACTGAAAGCAGTGTAGGTGGCGCTGGTGGGAAAACGGAGGGCTTTCTTGATGATGTCGGGCGAAAGGAAGAAAATATGGTTTCCCTGGGTGAAGGTAAACGTGCCTCGATCTTCATTGTAGGTGTCTCTGAGCCAGTAGATGAACTCGACCACCGGGAAAACTGGGGGAGTGATCTGATGGTAAAAGATTGACACAACCACCCGGTATCGATCCCTATTATGAACATGACGCGAAAAAAGTTCAGGCCTTATACTACTGATGGGGAAAGGGTATTGGTGATCACAGATTCCAGCTTTCTGGTCGATGAAAGGCTCGAACTCGGGAGGGTTTCTGGTTTCTCGGACTTGGGGAGTTTCTGGTTCGTTTTTCTTGGGTGTCCCCCTTCCCATGACTGACATATGAAATCTAAAAAGAGAAACGAAAGGAAAACAGAGGGAATGAAAGGGACAGAGTACCTGTAAAGTAGGTAAATTTGCTTGGGAAAGTGACGTGGGGGTATTCTAGTGATGATTGGGTAGACCTGGCACTTGTTCCCGCTTTGTATATATCGTAACTGGAAGACCTAAGACTTTTACTACAGTAAAATATGGGAAACTGCTACCTGAGACTCGTAATTCTGAGGTGAAAATGGGTAGAGGTGAAATAAGTAGGGCAAGTGTCGTAAGGAGACTAACAGTGGGGCACGCAGCATGTAGGGATTGGGTGTTGGTTGTGGAGAGGCGAACATCGCATGCCAGGTTTAATACTGGTATGGGTCTCAGTACCAGCTTACCTATGAACTTTACCTTACCTTTCTGCCGTGTAACACCATTTGATACTTTGAAGCATATCATTCACAAAGCAAATTGAATACATACCCTACCAGCCGTAAGGGCCCACATTGCATTTTCCACGTCACTATACTTCGTGCTCAGGCATTGCCACCTCCTTCTAGACTTGGGTCCCCACCACGCCACGCTATCACAATTCCGCGGGGGTATGGGTCTCTTCCCTCCCTCGCTGCTCGACCCCCTCAGAATTTCCCTTGTGTGCATATTCACGCGGTGGTAATTCTTTTAATATTTACGTTTTGCGCTCTCTGTACCACTTCTTTGCACTTTTGTGTTTCCGTTAGCCTTTTTACTTTATACTCCAGCCTTTTCGTATTAATTCTGCCTTTGGATTTTATGCACGTGACTTTCGTTACCTTGTTTCATTTCGACCATCTCTTCCAATATTTCACCCTTTGATATAATGTTTGATACATGACCCATCAACATTTAATAAATCAATGACTTATGCTAAATTTTGATCAACACTCCCAGCAATGTCTAGTCTAGTACATACCATTGCATACATCAGGCTACCCACTGCACTTGCATATGGAACACAGGTCATATCCTCCTCTTCTTCTTATGTCTTGGGACACTATTAAGAAAACAGATTTACACCTACACGAATCGGAACCTTCACCAATTTACTATCCTGCATATTGAACCTTTGCAATATAGTCTCGACATACTTCCTTTGGTTTAACCAGAGCTTCCTCTTTGCCCGATCTCTCTTCATTTCCATGCCCAAAATATAGTTCGCAGCACCAAGATCCTTCATGTCGAATTTGGAGAACAGTTGGGTCTTCAAATCTTGGATAATTTCTTTGTCATTTCCAATCAACAACATATCATCCACATACAAGACCAAATAAATAACACGGTCACCAATTAATTTAAAATAAACACAGTGATCCTCCTTGCTTCTGGTGAAGCCAAGTCCCTGTATATAGTTATCAAATTTCTGATACCACATCCTTGGTGACTTTTTTAGCCCATACAGAGACTTCTTTAACCTACATACTAGTTCTTTCTTCCCCCTCACCATAAAGCCTTCAGGTTGTTTCATGTATATCTCCTCTTCCGGATCCTCGTGAATAAATGTTGTCTTCACATCTATCTGTTCTACCTCAAAATCAAATGTAGCAGCAACAGATAAGACTAATGTAATATAAGTAACTTTGGAAATAGGAGAAAAAATATCATGAAAATCAATTCCCAACACCTGGTAATAACCTTTTTCTACCAACCAAGCTTTGTATTTCTCCACCTTGCCTTCTACATTCATCTTCTTCTTAAACACCCATTTTCTCCCTATGGGCTTCCTTCCAGCTAGCAAATCCACGAGATCCCATGCCTCATTTTTATGCAAGGATGCCATTTCATCAACCATGGCCTCCTTCCATATTTTTCCATCCTCTGAATCTTTTACCCCCTTTATGGTTCTGGGATCATCATCAGTTATAGTTAAATAAAATTTTGAACAGAAAGCAGATGGATTATACATTTCTAGTTGTCTTCTTTCCCGAACTGATCTTCTCATAGCTGGAGTTTGTGGCTCTTCCTCTTCTGAGTCTTCTTTTGTTGTAGAGTCTGATTCATCCTCCTTTAGCTCAAAATCTATCTTCTCAGGTTCCTTTGGTAGGAATTCATGTTTAACAAAATCTTTCACCTCTCTACACACCACATCTCGGTTGTACACAACCTTCCTTGTTTTTGGGTTCCAAATCTTGTAACCCTTTAAACCATCCTTATACCCAATAAATATGCACCTTTCAGATTTATTCTCCAACTTGGTCCTATTCTCCTTTGGAACATGTATATATGCATCACATCCAAATAACCTCAGATGTGAAAGAGATGGTTTCTTACTAGTCCATACCTCATGTGGAGTCTTGTCCTCCAACGCTGATGAAGGTTATTTGTTAACCAAGTAACATGCAGTCTCCTTTTCGTCTTCCCAGAATTCTTGTCCTAACCCAGTACCACTGAGCATGCTTCTTGCCTTTTCCATTAGCATTTTGTTCATTCTTTCTGCAACTCTATTTTTTTGAGGTGTGTATGGAGTAGTCTTTTGCTGTGATATACCACACTTCTTATAGAACTCTTCAAATTCCTTCTTGCAAAACTCCCCACCATTATCTGTCCTCAACACCTTTATTTTCTTCTCTGTCTGGTTTTCCACTAGAGCCTTAAATTATTTAAATATGTCAAAGACTTCATATTTCTTCCTCAAGAAATATATCCATGTATTCCTTGAGAAGTCATCTATGAATGCAACATAGTAAACAAACTTACCCAGTGATGGAACTGACATAGGTCCAAACACATCACTGTGCACAAGCTCTAATATCTTGTTCACCCTCATAGCACCAGAAGGAAAACTCACTCGATTCTACTTCCCATATACACAATGTTCACAGAAATTGAAATCTAGAGAGATATTAGACATACCTTCTACCATACCATTTCCATGCAGTATCTGAAGGCCCTTATCTCCAATATGTCCAAGCCTTTGATGCCATAGCATGGTATTTTCTCTAGAGACTACTAGGCTTTCTGCTCCACTTTTGGAAACCACAGAACTGTTGCACCCATCAATAACAGTGCTTCCCTGAAGCCTGTACAGAGTTCCAATATGAACTCTCTGCATTAATACCAGTGCTCCCTGAACCATATTATAGGTATCTTTCTCGAACATTGTTTTTAGATGTTCATCATCCATATTTCTTGTAGAAATCAGATTTCTGGCCAATGCAGGAATGTGCAGAACACCAGGAAGTGTTCTAATCCTTCCACCTTGCAGTTTCAACTTGAATTTTCCATGTCCGACGATTCTGGCCTTCCTATCATCCCCTAAGAAGACATCATCCCCAACATATTTCTCATACTCGCAGAACCACTCCCTATGGTGAAAGGATGCACCCGAGTCAATCAACCATGAATCATGATCTACATGTGTATTTGAAGAAGAAGACAAATACACATCCCCACCTTCATCTGAGGTAGTTTTTGCCTCTGCAGAAGGAGCATCATCAAATCCATTTCCTTTCTCAGGAGCTTTAGATTTGCAGCCTTTTTTCTAGTGCCCTTCCTTTCCACATTTCCAGCACACCTTTACAAACTTTCCAGGAGATTTAGATCTCCCTCTAGATTTAGATCTTCCACTCAAAACCTTATTCTTGTCTCCGTTATGGGACCTTCCTCGTACAGATAAGGCATCTCCAATCTGACCCTCCATATTTCTCCATCTCATTTCCTCCGACAGTAAGGCTGAGACAATGTCATCAAAATTCAAGGTAGTTTTATTGCTACCTATTGCAATAACCAGACTGTCCCACGAATCTGGTAGAGAACACAAAAAAATAATGCACTTATCTTCATCTGAAATTTTAATATAAACATATGATAGCTAGCTTACCACAATATTGAAGGCGTTCAGTGCTTTGTCACCGAGTCTCCATCCTTCATCCTCAGGTTATACAACTTTTTCTGTAGGAAAAATTTATTCACCAGAGACTTAGATTGGTACAAAGTCCCATGTTTTTCCCACAAATTCTTCATCGTAGCTTCCCTAGATACATTCAGAAATACCGAATCTACGACACACAACCATATTGTGCTCTTCGCTTTCTGATCCAACTTCTTCCAGTCTTCATTTGACATGTCGTTGGTTAGTACCTGTATCTACCGCGATCCATTTATCTTTATCCACCAACATGTCCTGTTAGCCATCTATAAATTCTGTTATACCTAATGATGGCTAAATAAGTCTTTCAGCTTTCAAGAAACAAGATTTTGTGAAAATCTTGTGAGTTCTTGAAACCTCACTTTGTTCATTATCTTCCAAGAAATCATGTCATTAAAAAACTTCACTCAAAGCCTTCAAATCTATCTTGCTGATACCAAAGGAACTGTTTTCAAGCCCTTATCCATCAGTTCATTTTATAAACTCCATTTCACTCATCCTCACAATCACTTTTCCCTACATTTACCCTCATTTTCCCATAAAACCCTTCTAAACCTTATAAAATTCCTTTATATGGTTTAAACCCTCTTTTAAATACCTATCAAGACCCCTTGAAAAACCTAAAAAACCCACTTATTTAGTCCTTTTCCGACCCGTTTATAAATTAGGCCTTAAGCCACTGCGAACTTAAGTCCTCAGCCCTGTTCTTCATGTGACCAACACCTGCGACCCTTGGCTAAGCTTAAACCCCTTTTTTCTTAGCCCCTGGTCCTATTTTTTCTCCACAGGACCTTATCCTCGCACCTTTGTTCTTAGCCCCTTCTCTTATCCTTTTACCCCACGCCCTTGCTTTCTCTTCAAAGCAACCCTGACTGTAGATCTTCCCGATCTGACGACCATCATCTAACCCCACCTTTCCACCCCGCCAATAAACATCCTGCTACCCGAAAAAGAAGCCTACATCATCCCCGGTCCCACCACTTCTTCAGTCGATTAACTTTGCAAAACCGCGCCCATTATCCACCATAGATCTGGATCACCCTGATCTAATGGCCCCCAACTATTTTCGTGCTCGTTTCTCCGAAAGAATTGATTGCGCATCTTCAACACGAAATAAGCAATATCGACTTGGATAGGTGTGGTCCATCCATCCGTATCATGTTCACCACAACTAAAACCATTTACCACCTATATCCTGTGCGAAAACCACCTCTGGTTTCGCAAAACCACCTTTCATTTTCCGCTCCTTTATTCAAAAATTCTTCCCGTTTCTTCCTATTTTCGTCTATGAAACCCTTCCCTGCATTTTCCCCTGCCTCTGTATCGCTCCTCCGCCTTAGCCATTGCCATTGAAGTAGTTAAAACAAAAAACGCAGGATTTATTTAATATTTTTGTTTCTTATTGTACGTCTAATGGCGACATATAGTTTGCAGTCCCTCCCACAACAAATATGAGTTGCACAAGGCCCAAGATGACTATCCTAATGGATAGATAATGCAAAAGGGGACCCAAGGTTCGATTCTAATGTTTAACCAATGTCTCATGAACCTTGATTGGTCAACGAAACCCTCTAGCATGAAAAAAGAGCCACCTATACACAGAAATAATGAAGATCAGTGAAATATAAAGGTTAAAGTCAAAAGCAAGAAGATCAAGGATTGAACCCATGAAGATTAAAGATAAAACATAGTATAAAGATAAAAGAATTAAAGTAAAAACAGTCAGCAAAAGGACAAAAATACCAAAGATGATTAAAGAAGGCCTAAAGCTAGATCAAAGGCCTAATCAGAGTTTAAGTCACCAAATTGATAGATCAGTAGAAGAAGAGCTTCGAATGCCACATCAACATAAGCAATTACTTCTCCAAAAGAATCATAATGCCACCTACAGGGCTAATTTACCTCAAAAAACACACAAAGTTACTCCAAGTCAGAGATATTTTCAAATGATAGCTCAGAAGTTATTACCAACCTACCTAAAAAAAGCCTAAAAGTCAACAAAAGCCACCAAGTAGTTCAAAGAGTTAATGTAACACAGAATTAGACTTAAATACATTTTGCCTTGGGCCTTGCATGGTCTCAAAGGTCAAAAACATTAAACTTTGTGATTTATGAACCATTAGAGACCCATTCTTTCACTCCACCTCCTCATTTATCTATAAAAAGAGCATGAGGAGTTCATTGTTATTTTTGGTTGGATTATTATTGAAGTGTAAGATAGTTGTTGAAGTTGTTGAAGTGTTGTTGAGTAGTTGAAGAATACTAGGCTGAGAAGAGAAGTTTTGAATTGTAACTGGAAGTATGAGGACTTGAATTATGTAACTGGTTTGAACATCAATAATACAAGTTGATTCATGGGATCCTAGTCTATGTTAATGGTGATGTTTTTCCTCTTTGTCATTGTCTTTCCTCATGTTTCACATGCTGTCCATTTTCTCTGATAAAGAACAGAAAATTTAGAGTAGGATTTACTGTTAAAGTACCCTATTTCTGTCTGAAAGCTTTATCTTTATGTTTTCTTCTGCTAAGGTTTGATTGAAGGATTCCTAATTGCCCTTTAGTTTTATCCAGCTTGTTGTTTTAAGAATGATTCAATAGAGTATAACCAGTGAAGAAATGTTGGTAAACCCATGTCTTTCTGAGTACAACTTGAGATGTTATTTTAGAATGTTCTTTTCAAATTTTGCTAAGTAGAGTTAACCAAGGGAAGTCTATGGTTAGCCCTGTCCTCTGGCTAGTCTTTAATAGTTTCTTTGAAAGATCCCTTGAGAGTATGCCAAATCAGGCTAGAATTCAAAGTTTTTGTCTGATCTTAGGCTATTTTCCTTGTTCTCTTATATTTTTTCTCCTTTGTGAAAGTAGTCTTAGGATTACTGGATTGTTGTCTAAAAAGTTTTCTTTATTACAAGTTTGTCCAAAGAAGTCTATGGTTTTCCCTGTCCTTTGGCTTGCTTCAAACAGTTATTTTGAAAGGATTTTCTTTTTTAGCAGAGTTAATAGATTCTTCATTTATTATTAGCTTTTATTCTTTCACAACATCTTAATGTTTCATATCAAAATTCAATCTAAAAGATCCTTTGATATAGATGACTTGCTCTATGAAAACACTTGAATAATTGTTGTACAATTAAATCCTTTTGTGACTCCATAAACCTATTCTTTCAGCTTAAACATTCTTCAATCTGCTCTCACCTACACCCTTCATTTGACCTCTTTAGTTCACGATATCCATCCCAACCAAACAAACAAACAAGTTCTCAGAGCTTCATAACTAGCCTAATATCATAAACAAAGCATAAAGATATATCCTTTGAAAAAACTTATATAGAGAGATCCCTCTCTGAATCCAGGAAGGCTAGGTCCTAGGATTCCAAAGTGGTTCTGATGTCGCCCCTACAGAGTTTGGTCTTGCCTTGTTTGCAAATCACAAGGAGCCAACATGTCCTCCATATTGAGCTTCCACAACTCAAAACTTTGACCATTAAATTTCTCAATCTCTATATTTCCACTACTCGCCATCTTCTTTCACCACAACAATCGATCTCGTAGATCTCCCATTGAATAGTATCTACCTCAGGCCCAAGCAAAAAACCCCTCAGCAGCAAAAGCATCCCCTTGAAGCTGAAACATCTCCGATACCAAATGTAGGTTTTAACCCTATACAGAAATTATCTACAAACGAATCTTAAGAACATAAAATAAATAATAGCGAGAGCATAAAACATAAAACAGATATACATAGAGATTTCCCCTGGATCCCAAATCAGGACGACCAGCTTGATTTTTCATTATATTCCTTTCAATGTTACAACACATATATATACATGCCAAAGCATACATAAAGCCCAATCCATTAACCTTGGATTAGAACATAACCATAGTTCCCTTGACTGAATCTACAAAATAATAGGGGCCAAAAACCATCGTCCCCCCCCCCCCCCAAAAAAAAAAACCAAGTGCAAACTCATGCACAAAACCATGGGTGGGTCCGCCTATGAGTGGGTCCGCCCCCACCCCGTGACCCCTCTACTATGCCTTGCGCAATGTGAAACACGTGAGACTAATCATGGAAAGAATATAACACATAACAAACATAGAGTAGTGCCCAATCTCCCCTCTGAAACACATTGTTCTTGATAAACTTATGATGGCATTTAATTCTCTGCTGCTGAGTAGCAATATTTCTCTGGACATCCATTGAGCGGATTTCATCAAGTTCATTGAGACCGGTGAGTCGATGTTTCTGGGCATCTAACAGATCCAAACCAACTTTAAGAGCTGTTCAGAGTGTACTTATTTCAAAATCTATTGGAAACAACAGGGATTTCCCATAAACCAACTCAAATGCTGAAAACCCAGTTGTGTTCCACCATGTTGTTCTGTACACCCAGAGAGCTTCAGGTAGTCTTTGAGCCCAATCCCGACGATGGTATGCCACAGTTTTTATCAAGTTATTTTCCAATGTCTTTTTTGTGCTTTCTACTTGTCCATTCGCCTAGGGATGGTATGGAGATGTCACCCTATGTTTGACTCCATATTTTTGCATGAGCTTTGCTATCTTGTGTGATGTAAATTGTGCTCCTCCATCTGAATCAATATCTCTTGGGGTACCATAACGAGAAAAAGTTTCTTCAAATAGGAAATATGAGACCACCTACTCTGTTGCTTTCCCAATAGCTTTGGCCTCTACCCACTTAGTCACGTAATCAGTACAGACCAGAATGTGAACCTTTTGCTGGGAGGGTGGGTTGAAGGGCCCAATGAAGTCGATAGCCCATTTCTCAAAAGGTTCGAGGACTACTTGTGCCTGCAAATTCATTTCATCAACTCGACCAAGCTACCCCATACATTGGCAACTATCACACCTCCTGACATAATTTCGTGCATCTTGAAAGATAGAAGGCAGGTAATATCCCATTTGTAGCACCTTATGGCCCATTCTTTTGTCTGCAAAATTACCTCCACAAGGGCCGTCATGGGAAACCTTCAATAATTCATAAATATCATCCTCGGATACAGTGTTGAATCTGCTTATCAGCTCCTGTATGAAAAAGGTACCCTGCCATCCAAGGCTATCGGGCACTGTGATGAATAATTTTTCATCGTTCCCTGTATGACAAATGAGGAGGCACTTTTCCTGTAGCAAGACAGTTAGCAATATCTGCATACAATGGATTTTTAGTAGAAACTAAAAAAGGATGCTCATCGCGAAAACTATCTTCTATAGGTGTGAATTCGTCATTGTTATCCATTCTGGACAGGAAATCAGAAACTAAATTATCTTTCCCTGGTTTTTCTACTATTTTGATATCAAATTCTTGAAGTAATAGAAACCATCTTGTAGTACGGCCAGGAGTGATAGGTTGATTCATCAAATACCTGATTGTTGCGTGATCAGTATGTACAAAAGTAGGATACCCGGTGATGTAGTGCCAGAACTTGTTGATAGAATAAATTACAGGCAGGAATTCTTTCTCCGTCATCGTATAGTTCAGTTCAGCAGTAATTAAATTCTTCCTGACATAATAAATTGCATACAGTGTTTTTTCCACCTGTTGTCCTAAAATAGCTCCTACTATTGTCTAAGAAGCATCGGCATGTATGTGAAATGGTAATTCCTAATTAGATCCTCGAAGGATTGGAGCCTTGCAAATCAATCCCTTAATTTTCATGAAAGCTGCTTCACAATCTTCATTCCACAATAATTTTTCATCTTTCGTTAGCAATTGAAAAAGTGGATGTGCTACCTTAGCAAAATTTTCTATGAAACATCTATAATAACCAACACAACCAATAAATCTACATACCTGTGTGGGTGTCTTTGGTACCGGGAAGTTTAATATTACCTCTACTTTGGCTGGATCAACTCGAATTCCGTCAGCTGAGAGAAAATGTCCCAACACTATCCCTTCTTCCCTCATCATATGACATTTGACTGTACTCAAAGATACATGGGTCTGTTTACATCTTTCAAGTACTTTCTCTAGATTTTCCAATCCCTTTTAAAATGAGTTTCCATATGGAGTAAAATCATCCATATAGATCTCAACACTATCATCGACCAAATCAGAAAAAATCCCCAGACTTTCTCTCTTGAAGGTAGCAGGAGCATTACACAGGCTAAATGGGAGGACCCTATATGCAAAGGTCCCCCATGGGCATGTGAAAGTTGTTTTATCCTGGTCTTCCAGGGCGATCTGGATCTAGTTATATCCATTGAATCCATCTAGGAAGGAAAAGAACTTCTTCCCAGCCAAGGTGTCCAGGACTTGGTTAATGAATGGCAAAGGGAAATGGTCTTTTTGAGTTTCCTTGTTTAGCTCCCTGTAATCTATGCAGATCTGCCACTTACCATTCTTTTTAGGAACAATAACTAGTGGGGATACCCATTGGCTATCTGAGATGGGTTAAATGAAACCTACATCTAATAATTTTTGTAATTCTTCTTTGACAATGTTCTTTAGAGAAGGATTCATTCTCCTTTGGGGCCTTCTTACAGGGCGGCAATATTCTTTAATATAAATATGATGAGTACATAAATTAATAGGGATCCCCTTCATGTCGGTATAATCCCAGGCAAAAGCTTCCTGATGATCTTGAAGGACTTTTAAGAGTTGTTTTGTTTGGTATTTAGATAGATTAGGGTTGATATTGAGTGTTTTCTCTGGTTCAATTTCGATTGGAATACTATCATGGGATGAAATTACAGGAATGTCTTCAATTTCATCTTTTGGCTCAATTTTTTCTTGTTTTTCACAACTCATAGTAGATTATAAAATTTGGCGTGTTGAATTGGAAATAAAACTAGGATCATTTATAAAAGTGTTGATGGCATCATTTTTAGTTTCTGTTTTGAATTGAAGGGCCTGTCAAATAGTGAGGATTGGTCTAACTTCATCATTTTTAGGTTCAGGTTCTTCTATCGGTAGAGGTTTATGACTGGTTAATGAATTTTCAGATGGGCTAGGTTCTACAGGAGGGTAGAGAGTAAGATTCTTTGTAACAATTCCATTTGATATGATCATATGCCCAAATCGGCAGCCTATGCAAGAATCTGTAGTTGCGAGCCAAGGTCTTCCTAAAATAAATGGGTGACCTCCAACTGAAGATCTTGTCTGTAACACAAGGATATCCACCGGGTAATGCCATGAATCCACTGAAATGGTCACATATTCCAGTTTCCCTACTGGTTTAATTGTAGACCTATATGCTAGTTCCAAGATGTTAGGGGTTGTCTTGAAATTTCCGAGACCTAATGTGTTCATTGTTTCGGAGGTAGTGATATTGATGGTCACGCCCAAATCCACTAGTACATTTTGGATTTCAACCCCATTGATTTTTACTGTTAGAATTGGGTTCCCCGGGTCTCCATATTTCATAGGCATAGTCTTTCCTAGCATAATGTCAGAAAATCTACCCATCACATGAATAGTTAACGGATACTTTGGTTTCTTCTTAGGTTTCTTAGAGAAGTAATCTTTGAGAGTTTTTGCATATATGGGTACATCCCTCATAGCCTGTAGAAAGGGTATTTCAACAAAGACATTTTGTAATTCCCCCAAGAAATCAAACTCTTCTTGAGGGTTTGGTTTATTCAAGGTCAGTCTTTCAGGATATGGAAGAGAAGTCTAATGACCCTGATTAGGAACATATTGGGTAGGTGTCTGATTTGTTATGTTTTGGTCTGGGTTATCCCCAACTGTCCTATGTTCTGGTTCTGTAACTTCACTATCAACATGTTCTATAATAATAGGTGAAGTGGGAGCATTTATTACCTGCCCAGATCGTAAGTTTATTTCGTGAAGTCCAACGGTGGAAATGCTATAAGATGGAAGGTTAAGACTATCTATTTGTTGGACCCCTTTATTATTAGGATTTAGATTAGGCTGGATAGGAAGTTGGGGTCGAAGGGTTGGATTACTAGGAGGTACATTAGAGGGAAGTTGAAGTTGTTGTTGAGGCATAGATTGAGGAAACTGATCAGTAGGAGAGGGTCCACGCCAACTCTGATTCCATGAAGGATTCGAATTGGCCTGAGGAACCCATGTTTGCCAAGGGGGTATTGATATTGAGACCACATAGATGAAAATGGTGCAGTATGGGGACCCATATTAAAATTATTAAAATACTAAGATGGGTCCTGAAACATACATGGATTCATGGCTAGTGGTCAAGGTTGCCATGGCTTTTTCATCCCCATGAAGTATAGTTGGTCTACCACATTTTCTTCACTTGCTCCTTGAAAAAATGCCTTTAGTCTGGGTAAGGAAGGACACGAGCTGGTTGCATGAGTCTATTCACAGATTACACAGGCTTACACTGTGTTTAATGGGCATTCTTTCAAGGGATTCTTCTTTCTGCACTGTGGGAAGAATATATCCATAGTCTTCTCCAAATCTATCTATTTCTATTTTTCTTGCAGAGTGTCCATCTTGGCAGATAATGTGCTCATGATATCAGTCCTTAGATTATCCAGTAGGTTTCCAATTTCAACCTTTGTAACCCCTCCACCAGAAGTATTTAATGACTGAATTCCTTATCTAGTCCTTGCAGCTCCCCATGAACACTGAATGCAATAATCATAGATGGTGTCAAAGTCTTATTTTGAAATTTCCCCCTTTCCTACTATGTGTAGAAGCTGCAGAGAATCTTCCCTAAGCACTCGGATAAGAATGATCTTCAGAATATCCTTATCAAGGTCACTATGGCCTCACCTCTGTAATATATATTTGAATCGTTCCACACAGTATTCCATGTTCTCATCCTCTTTCTATAAAAACTTGAAGATTTCCTCCTTAATTTGATGGGATTTATAGTAATCTTGGTATTTCTCCAAAAAGGCTTCTTTCATCCCTTCCCATGAGGTAATAGTTCTCCCTCCTAAACCCATGAACCATCGCAGGGTTGTCCATTTCACAGTAGCAAGGAATATTTTTAGTTTATGAGCATCAAAGATATAATCATACCCTCGACAGACAATGTCAAACTCGAAGAGGAATGTATTAGGGTCTTCCAAAGAAAGCCCATGAAAATTAGGTAGAGTCGTTAAAGGGATGGGTTTCATCGGTGCATCACCTATAATATTTCCAATTGGAAAATCAATAGAAGAACTTGCAGGTGCCATAAATATCCTCCAATACTCACCTAGAATTTCAACTGGTTCTACGACTGGTACTTGGGGTGATTCAACTGTAGGAGGTTTCAATGCACTCTGCTAGTCTATTGGTGACACACAATCTTTCAGGAACTCTATTTCCAAATCGGATTTGATTAATTCAATTGCAGGAGGCTTCACAACACTTCCTTGGTCTTTTGGTGATGAAAACCCTATTGGAGGTTCTTCTTCCCAATTAAAATTGCTTAGTTCTTCTGATCCTCTACTTGCTATTTCTCCCCCTTCTACTAACATCAGGGATATATTCTCCACCGGTACACTATTTATCACTTCTTCTGGTGTCGAAAGAATTTCCTCTGGTATCGTCATTGGAGTTGGTTGTTCGACCGACTGTCCTTTGGACCTCGTCTAAACCCTTACCTTGACAACAACATGAGAGGATTCTTCAGATTTAGCCCTCTCGATGATCTCCTGAATATACATCTTCCTTCCCAGATCCTTTCCTTTATTTGGGGGTCTTCCTCTACCCCTATTATTAATATCTTTTTTCATACAAGTGGTGAGAGAAATTCATCAAAGTAGCAAAAGCGCTCAAGACCCAGAGAAAGGCAGATAACTTCCTCCCCGAGACCAGAGAATAGGTTCAAAATAGAAAATCAAATAAATAGAAAAGAAAATCAAAGTTCAGGACCTGAAGTAGGGTAATCGAATACCCTCCTCAAGACGAGAAGTTGGCCCTTTCAGAAAGTAATCGAAAAAAAGAAAAGAAAAACTAAAAACTATGCCCAGGATTTAGAGAAGGGTAACAAATGCCCTCCCTACGGCGAGAGATTGGTCTTAACAAAAGAAAATAAAGCAAAGGAAAAACATCACACTATGCTCAGGACTTGAAGCAAGGTTATAGATACCTTCCCCAAGACGAGAGGTCGAAAATTAAGTAAAACAGTAAAAAGCAGATAAACATGGAATACTACACTCAGGACTTGAAGTAGGGCAATAAATTCCCTCCCCAAGATGAAAGATCAACCCTTAGATCAATTGCAGATCATGTTCTTGCACCTTGTTAGCCTTTCCTTGGAAACGGCACCAAAATGTTGATGTCCGGATGTGAACAATATTCACACCCTTTTTCCACATAAATTATCAACCCAAGGGCATTAGTTATTTCATGACTAACGACACAGTATATGCAAGAGCAATCACATAACCTGCTACTAGATCACAAGTTTAATCAACAGACACACACCGATTACTGTAACAGCAATGGAAATATATTGCATAATTAAAAGACATTCACAGCAATTTAAGAATTATATTGGAATAGTAGTAACAAAACCAACTAAACATGAAACCATTGAAAATAAATGTAACGCAGCACCTGATTAGAAGAGTGGGCCCAACTCTCTGATCAGGGTTGCTGCAAGCTCACAAATTACAGGTGAAATATCAAAGTGTTGTGCATTCAATTAATTGCAGAATATACTGTTACAAAATCTGTATGTAATGGCTTAACCCCAATTCACAACCCACAGGCACTCTTTATACAACTGTTCAGGAAATCACAGATTTCCTCCAATAACTACATATCTACAATTATACAATTCATTGCAACAACAACCTAATTTCCAAAAGGAAACCATGAAAAATCCTGAAATGTTGCTAGGGTGAAACGAAGTCTATTGCACTGTAGCAGCAAGTGAAGGTAATGCTGGAAATTAGGAGCCACTCCACGACTCACGGTTGTAACCTTCTCGATTTTGCCGAATTTGTAAAAATATTGAAGTTCAAATTTGCAAAAAGGTAAAACCTCCTTGACTATTACTTCATTAATCAAATATCCCATGTAAAATAAGGAAAGGGGTTAACCTTTTGTGTTTAAGAATAATAATGACACAAAGAGATGAAAAGGTGGGCGAAAATGGGAGAGAAAAGTATACAAATCTGGTACTCAACAGGTGTAGAAATTTCAGTTTCCCACCCCAGTTTTCAATTTCACCTTATTTCTCCATATAGTTAAATGCCCATTCCCATAGCCTTACATTTAACAAGCTGAAAAAATAAATATTTTCTGAAAACACAAATTCTGGAAATTTTCACAATGCTGGAAATTGCAAAAATAAAAATCAGTAAAATAAATAAGCCACACAAAACATTTAGACATGCTAATTTTTGGTCAAGATGACCCTGGAAAAACCCCCTACAACTATTGGGGAAAACCAGTTCGAAAGCTCATTCTTATTTCTGAAAATTATTTTTACAGTGAGGCAGAAATTACAACAAAAATTCCAGCAACTTAATAAATGTACTTATCTCAATTTTTGTGTATCTTCTCTACCTTGGAAAACATGCAAAATAGGAAAAACTCAAAACAGAAAATTTACAGCATTTATGACAGCATTAAATGCTGAAATGGCTTTCTCCATTTTTTTTCCCAGATGTATGGTCATACTTCTGTACGGACTGTACAGAATAGACAACAGACCCTCCTCCTCGATTTTCGTGCTCCTTTTCCTTGAAATCTGTGTCGAAGCTACTATATGGATTTCTCAAAATTTGTGCCACCAACCAATAGTCAATCTCCTTGATTTTTGTGCCCAAAATCTGCCCAAAAATTAATGTTGATGCTACTGTATGATCTTCCTCAAAAACTATTCCTCTCTCCCTTGAAAAATGTTCCAACCACCTGATGTACGGATTTCTGCCTTGGGAACCGTGCCTCTTTCCTGCTATATAGATTTTGCTGAAGTCTCTATTAGCTGCCCTCCTTCTCTTCACTGCTTATAAATGTCTCCTAAACTTTCTCTCCCCCTCTCTCAATCTGCTCATGAAAGAATGAATGACCTTTTCCCTCCTTTTCCTCCTTTAACCTAACCCTAAGTGACTTTTGGGGAATCCCTAAATCTAATGGCTGAGATAGATTTAGATCTAGGGCTAAGATTAAATGTGCGTTTAAATCTCACTTTCTATTTTTTTAATTCACCCCATTTTAATAAAGACCCTCTTAGTCATTTATTTCCAAAGTCACTTTTCACTTTCTAATTTCACATTGACTTTATTAACTTTATCACTTAAAGTCACTTTTAAATTAGATTTGACTTTATAACTTTATAAAGTCACTTTAGGAGAAAAAATAAATTCTTTTGGACACTTTTCCCTAGGCCAAAGATCAAAGCCTTAGGGAACCACCTATCCTCCGATAATAAAATTTCAACACTCCCTCTTACCAAGGAAGGTGTTCCTCACCACACCCATCTTGTGTCTGAAATAGACATGGTTGCCCCATGCTAAGGCTTTGGTAAGAATATCTGCAACCTGCTCATCAGTGGGAATATACTCAAGCTTCACAACTCCCTTCTGAACATAGTCTTTGATGAAATGATATTTGATCCTGATATGCTTTGACCTGTCATGAAATACTTGATTCTCTGTGAGTTTAATGCAACTTTGATTATCACAATAAATCACTAAAGATCTCAACGACTGACCAAATAATCCAAACAACATCTTGCGAAGCCAGATGGCCTCACAACTATCTAGATTGGTTGCCATGTACATAGCTAGACTAGCTGCCATGTACTCTACTTGTGCTGAACTCAATGCAACTAACTACTACTTCCGGCTGAACCACGACACCACTCCCGAACCCAACCCAAAACAACACCCTGAAGTGCTCTTCCTATCAGAAGCACAACCTGCCCAATCTGAACCAATGTAACCTGCCAATCTCACTCCATCACCTTACTTATAATGCAGACCATAATCCACTTTCCCCTGCAAGTACTTCAAAATGTTTTTTTCAGCAACCCAGTGAACCCTCCTGGGCTCACACATGAACTGAATCATCGTGTTAACCACAAAACAAATATCCGGTCTGGTGTTGACCAGATACATCAAGGAACCAATCAGCTGTCTATACAATGTGGGATCCACCAACTCGGAATTTGAAGCATGAAGCTTCCTCCAGTTGGTCATCATCGGTGTCGGCATGGGTCTACAATCCTCCATGTGGAATCTGCCAAGGATGTTCACAATATAGTTCCTCTGTCCCAGGAAGAAATGCCCCTCCTCCTGCCACACCTCCAAACCCAAAAATCAATGCATCAATCCAATTTCCTTCATCTCAAGCTCTGCCACAAGATTTCTCTTACAGTTCTCTATGAGTCTCTTTGCACCCGTAATGACCAATTCATCCACATACATCACCGGAATGAGAGGCTCCTCACCTATCACAATATAGTAAAGGTTCGGATTTTCCTCACTCTTTTTGAAACCCATCTCCTGCAAGTATGTATCTATCTTGGAGTACCAAGCTCTGGGAGCTTTCTTCAGGCCATAATGGGCCTTCTTCAGTTTTCACACATGGGACTCCTTCCCATGCACCTCAAAGCCCTGTGGCTACTCAATGTACACCTCCTCCTATATGAAGCCATTGAGAAATGTGGTCTTCACATCCATCTGGTGGATCTTCCAACCCATTTCTACTTCTATCGATATGATGAAGTGAATCAAAGTATATCGAGCCACAGGAGCGAAGGTCTCCTCATAATCAACTCCCTCTACCTGGGAGAACCCTTTAGCCAAAAACCTTGCCTTGAATGTCTCAATGCTGCCATCTGCAACATGCTTTACCTTGTAAAGCCATCTGGAAGTAACCATAGATTTTCCCTCAGGCCTCAGCACCACCTCCCAAACATCATTCTTCATGATAGAAGAATACTCCTCCTGCATGACCTCTCTCCAGACCTGCTGGCTAGCTGCCTCCTCATAGCTATAAGGCTCAGAGTCTAAGATGTTGGCAGCCATTTCCATGTAGCTACAAAACCCCTCAGGTGGTCTGCTCTCTCTGACTGGCTTCTTAGGCCCATCAATAGATGTGGCCTCTCTCAAGGTATCCTGAAGCCACTTGGGCTTCCTCTTCCCTAAGCACACTTCTCCCACTAGAGAATGAAACTCCTCCTAGTCATCATTAGGAGCCTGAACTCCTGAATGTCTGTCTGTTCTCCTCCTGCCTGCACCTAAACCTATATATGCTGAAGTACTGTGTGAACTGTCCATCAATGGACTCCCTAGTGAACTGCTCTGCGGACTGCTCTACATGCTGCCCGAAGCACCACCCTTGTGACTCTGTGAGCCACTGCTCACTGACAGACCTGACACCGTAATCGATGTACCTTCGGATCTTCCTAATCCCTGCCCACTGGATCCCTATGACTGACTCAGCTGCTCCTAAGGGTCTGGCTAATCCAGATACTCTAACTTCTGTGACCTCCTGAAGGCCCTGTCCTCCTCAAATTTCACATCTCGCCTGACAACAACTCTCCTTTGTGCGGTAATATAAATCCAAAAGGCCTTCGAGGTCTCACTGTAGCCCACAAAGACACCCTTCTCTGCGGTGGGCTATAGTTTTGTCCTCTTCTCCTTGGGTACGTAGGAGTATTCAATACACCCAAAGATATGAAGATGACCAATATCAGGATTCTTCCCATAAAAAGCCTCCTCCGAAGTCACATGCCCCAAGGAACGATGTGGACTTTTGTTCTACAAATATACAACAATGTTGCAGGCCTCTGCCCACAAAAAAAATGGTAACCCTTGATCATGTAGCATGGCTTTGGCAGCCCCTTTGATGGATCTGTTCTTCCTCTCCACAACCCTGTTCTGCTCGGGGTTGTAAGGAACAATGAACTCCCTCCTAATGCCTGCCTCCGCATAATAATCAACAAACTCTCCAAGGGTGTACTTACCTCCATTGTCCGACCTCAGGGACTTGATCTTTCAACCTTTCTAAGTCTCCACAAGAGCTCTGAACTCTTGAAACCACTTGAAGACCTCACTCTTGGTCTTCAAGAAATAAATCCAGGTCCTCCTGGAGTGATCATCAATGAATAAAACATAATACTCATATCCACTCAAGGAAACATGAGACATCCAACTGCTCACATCAGAATGAATCAAATCAAGTATCCCAGTCACTCTATTGTCACTGCTGGGAAAAGGGGATTTGGAAAACTTGCCTATCGCACATCCTATGCAAGTATCAAAGTGATCAGTACTAAAATCTAGCACACCTATAGTGATCTCCTGCAATGTCCTCAAGGCCCCATGATACATGTGCCCCATCCTGTGGTGCCAAATCGCACACAGCTCTGAACTTCTATCCCTGCTGCCAGTACTACTACTCAATGCCAAAAGGGGCTGAAATGAAAACTTGTACACCTTTGCATGGCGTACACCTATCACTCTAGTTGAATCAGCTGGAGCACCTCTTGGATATATCAGCACCTTTCCACTCCTAAAAAATATCTCATACCCTCTGTCCTCCAATGCTAAGATGGATATCAGGTTCTTCCTCATCCCTGGCACATATACATCATCTGCCACCTTCAAGGGAGGTTTGGGTTCCCTATCAAATGTCAGTGTCCCCACATCGACTGCTCTAACAATGCTATCATCTCTGAGTACTACCTCTATATCAGTGCCACTCTCTAAAATCTCTGAGAAGTACTCACAGACTTCTGTCATATGATAAGAAGCCCCACTATCAACATACCAGCCACCTAAAGATCCTCTGCTAGTGGAGGAAAATGCACACTCCCTCTCAACCTCCATGGCAGGTGATCCTGCACTAGTGGAATCACAAGAAATGAACCCAAACTCTCGGTCAAAGCAATCTGTGAAGTCCTCTACCTCTGCTGATGCAACTATGTTCTGGTTCTTCCCCTTCTTCTTCTTCTCCGGACACACAACTGCATAGTGTCCCATGTTATGACAATTCCAACACTTCACCTTGGAATAGTCCTTCTGCGTGTTCCCTTGGTTACCTTTACCTTTACCTTTCCCCCCACCACTGCTTGTGGAAGCTTGCTTCTTTCCCTTGCCTTTCTTGCCTCCTTCCAACAGTGCTACATCCTCATCCTGCTCAATTGGTTTGGATGCCCCAAGCTAGATCTTCTTGATTTCTGTCTGTATGTAATCATCCCAAACCTCTCCCAAGTGGGAAGGGTCTCACGTGCACAAACCCCATCAGCAAAGTTCAGCCATGAATTGGGGAGGCCATTCACTGGAATCTGCACCAACTCAGTGGGTGGAATGACCTCTCCAACTGCTGCCAACTTATCTCTCACATTAGTAATATTTGTGAGATATCCAGCTGCACTATCAATCTTACCCATCTTAATGGTCTTCAGCTTCTCCCTTAGGACCATTTTTCTGTTCTCATTGGTACTCTAGTAGAGATTGGTCAATGCTATCCACATCTCATGAGCATTTCTCTTTCCTCTCACATGAGGAATGCAATGGTCTTTGATTCTGTCTAGAATCAGTCTCTTACCCTTGTTATTCTTTTTATTATAAGCTTCCAACTGAACAACATCAATAGGCACATTAACAGGGTGTTGTGGGGTATGCACCATGACATCCCAGACTTCTACCTCCTCAAAGATGCTCTACATTCTGTCCTTCCAAACATTGTAGTTTCCATGCCATCCAACCTATCCTCCACCCTCAAGCCCAAAGACATGCTTGCTATCCTAAATAAGCTGAAAATAACACTGTTGTAGTAAAGATATAATTTTCTGTGTGAAAAATCAACTTGCTGTAATTTTTCCTTCTTATTGTCCCAAACTACCTTATCAACAAAAGAGCTCTGATACCATGTAGAAATTTTAGTTTCCCACCTCGGTTTTCATTTTCATCTTATTTATCCATATAGTTAAATGCCCATTCCCATAGCCTTACATTCAACAAGCTAAAAAAATAAATATTTTCTGAAAACACAAATTCTGGAAATTTTCACAATGCTGGAAATTGCATAAATAAGAATCAGCAAAATAAATCAGCCACACAAAACATTTAGACACGCTGATTTTTGGTCAAGATGACCCTGGAAAAACCCCCTACAACTCTTGGGGAAATCCAATTCAAAAGCTCCTTCTTATTTCTGAAAATTATTTTTACAGTGAGGCAAAAATTACTGCAAAAATTCCAGCAACTTAATAAATGTACTTATCTCGATTTTCGTGCATCTACTCCACCTTGCAAAATGTGCAAAATAGGAAAAACTCAAAATAGAAAATTTACAGCATTTATGACAAAATTAAATGCTAAAATGGCTTTCTCAATTTTTGTGCCCAGTTGTATGGTCGTACTGCTGTATGGACTGTATGGAATAGACAACAGACCCTCCTCCTTGATTTTCGTGCTACTTTTCCTCGAAATCTGTGCCGAAGCTACTGTACGGCTACTGTACGGATTTCTCGAAATTTGTGCCACCAACCAATAGTCTCTCTCCTCGATTTTCATTCCCAAAATCTGCCTAGAAATTAATGCTGAAGCTGCTGTATGGTCTTCCCCAAAAATTGTGCCTCTCTCCCTCAAAAAATGTGCCAACCACCTGTTGTACAGATTTCTACCTTGGGAATCGTGCCTCTTTCCTGCTATATAGAATTTTCTAAAGTCTCTATTAGTTGCCCTCCTTCTCTTCACTACTCAGAAATTTCTCTGTAGCTTTCTCTCCTCCTCTCTCAAATTTCTCATGAAAGAATAAATGACATTTTCCCTCATTTTCCTCCTTTAACCTAACCCTACGTGACTTTTGGGGAATCCCTAAATCTAATGGCTAAGATAGCTTTAGATCTAGGGCTGAGATTAAATGCTCATTTAAATCTCACTTTCTATTTTTTAATTCACCCCACTTTAATAAAGACCCACTTAGTCATTTATTTCCAAAGTCACTTTTCCTTTTCTAATTTTACATTGACTTTATTAAAGTCACTTTAAAATTAGACTTTAGTAACTTTATCACTTAAAGTCACTTTTAAATTAGATTTGACTTTATAACTTTATAAAGTCACTTTAGGAGAAAAAATTAAATTCTTTTGGACACTTTTCCCTAGGCCAAAGATCAAAGCCTTAGGGAACCACCTTTCCTCCGGTAGCCAAATTTCAACACAGGTATTGCATATGATTCTACATGTGATGGAAGCATTGGAGTTATTCTACATGTGTTCAGTTGTGGATGCTTGTTATGGAGGTGTTTCTACTATGTTGTAGTTGTAGGTGTTGGAGATGTTGATATAGGTGATGGAGATGTTTTTGTAGGTGCTAGAGATGTTAAGGTTGTTGTTTGATGAGCTAGAGGTGTTGGTATTGGTACTAAGGTTGAAAGAATAGGTCTTGCATGTCATAGACTTGTTCCTTTCCTATTCATCAGTTGTAGATTTATCGCAGTGTCTTGTAGGAGAGTTCATACACTAGAGATGATGTTCCAACAGGTGGCAGAGGTTATGGACTGAAGAACTAATGCTTTCACTGAGTTTTATCCCTAGTCAGATGCATGCTGAGTCAAGGGAGTGACTGGAAAGTCATAGATATGTGGAGGTAGGCTTAAGGGAGAGGTTATAGCCCCAAGAGGCTAAATTCACATGAAGGAAAGTGAATTTATTTTGCTATTATTTATAAATCTTTCAGGAAATCACATAGGAAATTATAGAACCGACGTGTTTCAAACTACCAAGTGTAGTTCATCATCAGGAGAATGATGATTTGGTTGATCCTTTACATAAATATATATAGTGTAAACATGGAAATGATCAAAACCCTGAGATACCAAGAAATAATAAAATAATTAAAATAGATGTTGAGCTAATTTTTGTGTTGTGGCAACATCCTTGATCAGACCTTTTCAGTTTATTGTCGAAAAATTTCTTGGGGCCTCTAGAAGCTGATTAAAGTTGAAAATATAAAAAAGGCTAATGGAGTTAGTGGTTTATTGAGTACATTAGTTGAATATGGATCTAATCTAGCATATGCACAAGAATGTTGAGCTTAGTAGTTCTGAGTAATTATTGAGTTGATCATTTCAGTTCATCCATATATTGGAGATATCTCATTGTTAGTATGTTTGATTGCATTAGTGTGTGGAGGGAGTGTGAGTTTGGAGAAGACCCTGCAAACTATGTCAGCTTCATTATGCAGACCTTATAAATTATTTTGTAGTAGTAGCAACAGATAGTTGAAGCTTATTTCAACCTTTATATTATGCGGTGAGTGAGGTGTTGATGTATGATTTGGAGTAGTGTTTTGAGGAGTTTGAGTTGGAGCTTTTATGGATTATTTTGTGTGGAATTTTTTTATGGTAGATAGTGTTGCAAATTTTTTTGAGCTTTGATGCTATGTTGTTTTCGTGGTCATGTTGAGCAGGTTTTCATAGTCTAGTATGAAAATATATGAAACGAGGCTCACATAGATGAAGTGAAAGCATGGAGGCTTTATGTATATAGTGATTGGAGGATTTAGTATATGGAAGATATTTCTCCATCCAATGGTGGTTGGATAGTTCAGTAGAAACTTGACAAGGTTCATTGGTCATGATAGTACCAACAAATCAGAGTATGTCGAGTTGTTTGTTAGTTCAGAAGTAATCAAGAGAGGATCGTTGACTGTGGTGGCTTTCAGCAAGTGGCGGTCAATATATATGCGATAGAAATAATTTCCAGTCTGATAGTGCCAACATACTGTTGAAAGAAGTTGAGTCTTTAGGCTCATGGGAGTGAGTTGATTCATGCATAATTTTTTCACCATATCTTAAAATAAATGAGAAACATAGCAGCAACAGGGTGGTTCTTTTCTCGAGGTGGGTTTTCCATCATACATACTTGTGTCCATTACGTTGATTGATTTTATGGTAGCATATTTATTTTGATGCTCTAATATATGGTTTTTGTATTTCAGTTTATGCATGATATAAAAGATTAAGTAATTGCAGATTTTTTTTTAAAGGTTCCATACTACTGATTCACCCCCCCTTCTTAATAGTGATCTAGTTTCCAACAATATCAATAATATGTTTATGTTGCACCATATGTAAACACTCATCACTAGTTAATTTTTCTTCATCAAAGTTAACATAAGATATTTCAATTGTTGGATCCATTGAACCAGTTGCTTCTCCATTGGTAGCATTATCTATGCCAAAAATTAGCTCTTGTTGGTAACAAACCATCAAGTTTGTGATCCACTTTATAGTGAGATTCACCAAACTCTTCATCTTTATGTAGATTCGTTGCCTACAGATCCACCTTCATTTTCATCTTCAATCACTACTACAATAGGTTGTAAAACACTACTATATTATTTTGATTACTCCCCCTTACACCAAAAATCCTCTAAAGGATATCCCAAGCCTCCTTTATTGTCATTGAATTTTCAATGAGGGGAGAAATACTATCATCTATACATTCCTTTATGCTTTTTAAAACCAAGACATTTTTTTTCCTTTTGACTTCCAACTCTTTCAAATGGGCTTCAAACACAAGAGCTTTTTTTTTTACTTTCTCACCTATTTATCACACTGTCACTTCCACTTCCATATGAACTCAACCCTCCAAAAAAAAACAAAACTAAGTACTCACTGAAAACTTTTAGTCAATCAATAATTTGATACTGAGTTACATTGCAAAACAATATTACAAATCTACCGACATACTTGTAGTGGAAGATACAACAACATATAATTTTTCAATACTCCTATTGAGAAATAAAGTGACAATGATCCACGCCATTGCTAATCACCATGCTAAATATTCACCATGACTTAATATTCATCTGGAAGGATCATGCTCCACAGCAGTTGATGGTCAAGTCACAGTCTCACACACATGCGCTACAATTGGAATAAAAAGTTCGAAACCTTGCTAGAGGGAAATATCAAGCTACTCACGAAGGAAACATGTCAACAACTTAAACAAGGAACACTACCGAGCATAGATACAAAATAATCTTAGGAATTTAGGACTGTAGCTCCAATGTGACTTTCACAGGCTGTAATACCTAATTCCTTCCACTATTCAATCTAGATTTATTATTGCCACAATAAAAAAATTTAGGATGCTAGCAAGTTTCTAGACACTAGCAGCAAATAGGAGGACCGAGGGCAGAAAGGAATCCAATCAGGATCAACATTTCCTCTACCAATTCCTTCAACTCCATGGCCATGCCAGCAAAGAAGGACGATATGTTCCATATTCTGGTGGAGTTCGTTGAGGATTGAGGGACAATAATATCTTGAAGAATATAAGGTTGACAAAGAATGGAAATTATTTGCAAGTGGATGGATGATTTTTCATATCCCATAATTTCCACACAAGTTGCACACTGTCACTCTTCTAATGACAGCTCCCTTGTAATGAAGACACCAAAATTCAAACAACTGACCTCTTTATGACCTCAAATGGTACCCAATTCAACTATACCTCACACTAGCACCCACCTCGTTTACGTTGACCCAATTTTGAACTAGAGTCTCCTCGGTGGATCCTCCCTGTCACAATATACTAGGCTCTCTTTTGAATCTTTGAATGCTCTAACAACTTCAAATAATAGTGGGCAGATATTACATGCCACAACCTTGTTCTCAAGCACACATACAAACTTGCTCCAAACTCCACATAACACTTTTTTCCAGAATAGATTTGATAATTTCTTTTTCTTGTAGTCACATGAGATCTTAGTCAAACACATTTGTTTGGATGCTGCCACAAGGGCTCTTAGCCCTCTTTATCAGCTAACAATGTGATCACCTCTACTACGATTGAGTAGGGGCGACTCTCTCAATATATGACAGTGATGTATGATGGCACAAAGCCTTCAGAGAGTGGCGTCTTTCCCTGGTCGCCAATGAATGCGGCTCCCCTTCGGCTAAAAATGAAATTCCTTAACTCTTACAACTTTCCTACCACTTCGAAGTGCTTTGAAAAACATAAGAAATTAAAAATGTAAAAACACTACACAACTCACACCTTGGCACTTAAAATACACACACAATACAACAGAGAATCGTGAGACAAAGCTCACTGACGAATTTTATTCAACTGCACGATTACAATACATTTATATAGCAGATTTCACTCACCTAATCTTCCTGAAGAAGAGGAAACAAACCTAAATACATGGAACCAATTTCTAAATAAACACTCTCGTTCAACAACTCAAAACTAAATCTATTTCTGCATGATCTAGATTATTCTCACATCCTCCCTTAATGGAGAAATGGATTTTATACAATACCTAATTGACTTCTAAAAACTTCAAATTTGATTTTACCAAGAGGCTTAGTAAATATATTAGCCATATTATCCTTGGTATTAAAAAATATTAATTCAATTTCATTTGAATCAATTTTCTCACATAGAAAGTGGTATTGCAACTCAACGTGTTTTGTTCTGGCGTGGTATATTGGATTATGTGCTAATTTGATAGCACTTTGATTATCACAATTGATGCATGTTGAACCACTTTGCGCCTCTTCAAGATTTGCAAGAATTCTCCGTAACCAAACAGCTTCACAGGTGGCATTGGTCAAAGCTTTGTACTCAGATTCTGTTGATGATAAAGAAACAGTTGGCTGTTTCTTACTACTCCAAGATACAACCCCTGATCCTATATGAAATGCATAGCCAGAGGTAGATCGTCTGTCATCTGGATTTCTTGCCCAATCTGAATCAGAAAAACCTGTCAGTGCAACATCAGATTCATCAATATACATAATACCTAAATTCACTGTTCCCTTTAAGTATCAGAGAACTTTCTTTGCAGCATTCCAGTGATTTCCTGAAGGCTTAGCCATGAATTGACTAAGAATACTGACTGAGTATGCAATGTCTGGTCTGGTAGTGGTGAGATAGTTCAAACTTCCCACTAACTGACGATATAATGTTCCATCTGCCTCTTTTGATCCATCTTCTTTGTACAACTTTTCATTCTGCTCTAAGGGAGTTGACATAGCTTTGAAATCTGTCATATTGAACTTTTTAAGAATCTCCTTTGTATATTTGCTTTGAGTGATCAAAGTTTTACCAGGCTCTCTCCATACCTCAATTCCTAAACAGTAATGCAATTCACCCAAATCTTTCATTTCAAATTCTTGTGACAATTGAACTTTAATTTCTTCAATTAACTTGTGAGCACTGCCTGTGATAATGAGATCATCCACATACAAAGATATTAAAGCAACATTTCCCTTTTCATCTTTCTTAACATACAAGTTAGGATCATTTTTGCTTTTCACAAATCCATTCTGAAGAAAGAAGGTATCAATCTTTACATACCATGATCTCGGCGCCTGTTTCAAACCATATAAGGCTTTTCTTAACCTGCAGACTAGATTCTCCTGTCCCTGTTTGACAAACCCTTCAGGTTGAACCAAATAAACTTCTTCCTTTAAATCACCATTTAGAAAAGCAGATTTGACATCCAATTGATGTATATTCCAATTATGCTTTGTAGCTAAGGCAATCAGTAATCTAATTGTATTCAATTTAGCTACTGGTGCACAAGTATCTTCATAATCAATTCCCTCCTGTTGAGCATATCCTTTTGCAACTAATCTCGCCTTAAATTTATCAATGCTACCATCTGCTTTAAATTTAGATTTATACAACCATTTGCTTCCAATTGGAACTTTGTTTTCAGGAAGTTCCACTAATTCCCATGTTTGATTTTTCATAAGAGAGGCATACTCATCATTCATAGCATTTCTCCATTGTTCATGTTCTTTAGCTTGTTCATAATCAACTGGTTCTTCAACATTCATGATATTAGACATCAAGGCATAATCTATATACCTTGCAGGAAGCTGGGTTTTTCGGGTTGACCTTCTTGGTGCTACAATACCTGTTGGAGTTCCATCCATGATTCTTCGGCTTTGAGGTGAATCTTCCTCTCGTGATGATTCACTACTGCTAGATGTGCTCATACTGCTCTCATCCTGATCTTGAACCTGTACCTGTACCTGTTCCTGTTCCTGTTTAACCAAAGTATCAAGTTTGACATGAGCATCATTAGATATATGCCATGCATCACTCTTTGTATCACATTTATCAGCCTGCTCATGAAACATCACATCTCGACTTGCAAACAGTTTATGTGTACTTGGATCAAACAATTTATATGCTTTCTGATCTGTACAATACCCAATAAAAACACACTTGATTGACTTTGCATCAAGCTTTCTTTTGTTAGTCTTAGGAATATGTGTAAAGGCAGTACATCCAAAGTCTCTTAAATGACTGACATCAGGTTTGTAACCATGAAGAACCTCAAAAGGTGTTTGGAAAGCTAATTGCTTAGTGGGACATCGATTCTTCAAATAAATAGCAGTATTAATGGCTTCTTCCCAGAAACCATTAGAAATGGTCTTACCTTGAAGCATACTGCGAACACACTCCACCAGTGTTCTATTCCATCTCTCAGCAACACCATTTTGCTGTGGGGTATGAGGTACTGTGAACTGTTGTTGGATCCCATTAGATTTACAATAGTTGTTAAATGCACTTGACTTATATTCACCCCCTTGATCAGATCTGAGTATTTTAATGTACTTACCTGTTTTTTTTTCAATCATAGTTCGAAACTCTTTAAAATACTCAAATATATCACTTTTCCTTCGAATGAAATAGACCCAGGTATTTTTCAAGCAAAGCAGAAAGGTATGACACCTCCTGACTCTTATGTTAAGAGGAACATTGAATGTGATTATTGTGGAAAACCTAGACATCTAGCTAAAGATTGCTATAGAAGAAATAATCATGAATCAAATCAAAGACATAGAAGACATAATGGAAATTTCATAAATAGAGACACTTCAGCTACTGATGGATTCAAAAATCTTAAGTTATTTCTTTCTGATGCTGCATTGTCTGCTGAAACTGATGATGAGAATGCTTGGTTCATAGATTCTGGTGCATCAGCACATATGACTTGTAATAAAGAATGGGTTTGTGAAAAGAAAAAATGATCCTAACTTGTATGTTAAGAAAGATGAAAAAAGAAATGTTTCTTTAATATCTCTGTATGTGGATGATCTCATTATCACAGGTAGTGCTCGCAAGTTAATTGAAGAAATTAAAGTTCAGTTATCGCAGGAATTTGAAATGAAAGATTTGGGTGAATTGCATTACTGTTTAGGAATTGAGGTATGGAGAGAGCCTGGTAAAACATTAATCACTCAAGTCTTTAATTCTAGAAACAAAGTTGCTAATGATTTCATTGGCTTCCATTTTGATAGATAGTAACTTTTTTTTAAGAATAAAATGTGGTTTGCATTAGTAGTTTCATACAAACCTTTGAAAGTGTCCCATGTTGCCTTTGAAGTTTCGCAGTCCCGAATGTGAGGAATAATATTGTCCTTCACTGACATGCGTAGCAGCACCTTTGCTTTCATTTCTCTCTTATCCCAATCTGGACTTGCAGCAGGAGGTGTAGGCTTGGGCTCGTCACCTTTAACAATTGTCCAGAGATTGTATGCCTCCAGTACTGTGATCAGCTTAAATTTCCAATTTACATAATTTTCACCATCAAGTTTGGTGGATTCATTTAAATATGAATCTGCAAGGGTATTAGCCATTTCAACAACAATGACCAAATTTTAAAGCTCAATGAGAACAATTCAATTTTCAAATAAATTACCAATGAAGCCACAAGCTTCATATAATAAAATCCATAAAAAAATCCTTTAAAAAGGTATTTTTTTTTAACTAAAAAAAACTTTTTAACCAAAGCTTTCTCCTTTGCATTAAAATGGTCACTTCCTTGTATCGTATGTGATTCTTGCTCCAATAAAAATAATAATAAAAAATAGGCTTGACTTATTTTATTGGCAAACTTTGGTTGCAAAGCATGAAATTTCAGCTTTCCTTCGTACTGCTTCCAAGATGACAATGACTGCTGCCACACAATCTTTTTGAGAGGGCGTAAGAATCATACGTGAAAATTTTAAACACAGCAACTGAAAACAAAACAAATGAAGCATTCACGGCAGCAATGGGATGGCTTCAAAAACGTAAAAAAATACATGAGCCAAATTCTAAATACGACTCACGCTGGCTCAATTCTAACTACGGCAGCAATGGCTCACGCTGGCTATGCAGTAGTTAACAATTTCATTCAATAAGATCTGTTGTCTGCCTGCGAAGAGAAGATATGTTGTCTGCTGCCCGCGAAGAGGATATCTGTTGTTTGCTCGTGAAGAGGAGATCTGCTGTCTGCTGCCCGTGAAGAGGAGAGAGCAACAGTTCAACGGCGTTGAACTGATATGAAAATCTGCAATTTTTGATGGGTTTAGAAAGCGGAAACCTTACTCCAATACCGAACACTTGCAAACACCCGTTATGCTCTGATACCAACTTAAAATACACAAACAATACAACAGAGAATCGTGAGACAAAGCTCACTGACGAATTTTATTCAACTGCACGATTACAATACATTTATATAGCATATTGCACTCACCTAATCTTCCTAAAGAAAAGGAAACAAACCTAAATACATGGAACCATTTTCTAAATAAACACTCTTGTTCAACAACTCAAAACTAAATCTATTTCTGCATGATCTAGATTATTCTCACATTGGCCAATCGACACCAGCGGCTTTTTTGATATATGGAAAAGGTATATTTTAAAACAACAACTTGATAAACACTCAGTTGCCTTAATTTCACCTTGAGACCTCAACAGTGAACCATTACAGTGTGAAACATACAACACAAAAAGTTAGATGGCTACACACTTCTCAATAAGGATGGGATTGTGAACTTCCAGAGGATGGTGGATGTTTAGATAATAATGACCATTTCTCTCTACGAATGGTTCCTTCAACAATTCTTAGCTTGTCTGGCTTTGATACCAATTGAAAGGAAGTACAACAAGGAGCTATAGTTGCTACCAAAAGCCATATATGACTTTATATAACCGTGAATATTAAAGGAGCTATAATTGTGTACAACATTGACTATGCATTCGTCTTCTATCCTAGTTCAACTAGATTTATACAAAAATTAAGTTGGTTATTGCCCCTTCAAGTTGAAATGGTTATGGTTGTGACACCCCTTTGATGCTGAATATATTAAGGCAATGTGGAACAGTGAGGCGGTGTAGGAGATGGAGGGTATGAAACAGTGAGGCAGTGGAAGAGATGGAGTCAGAGCATTGGATAAACAATTATTGTCTCGTGGGAGTAATTATCTCCAACAAATAAGTACTGGTAAATTTTGGCCAAGTATTTGGGAAGTTATTTTTCTGAACAAAGAGCCCGTAAACTATTAGAATGGGAGGTCTTTGATAAGAATTTTGAAGATTTTGGAAAATCTTCTGGACTGTGGATTAATAAAGATAGAACTGAGCTGATCACAAATCAAGATAATGACCTTGTTTCTCTTGAAATTTTTGGGCTAATTGGTGTCAAAATTAGAGTGATTACATCTAGATTCAAATATCTCGGAGGTACATTAAAGCCTTACAAGTAATCTTCATCGGATTGGGAATGGTTAATCTCCAAGTTGAAAAAGAAGTTGTCTAGTTGGGATCAGATATGGCTTTCGATGGGTGGTAGGCACATTATAATTAAGGTTTTTCTACTGAGCATCTCAGTATATTGGATGAATCTCTTCCATATCCTGCAATATGTCATTAATAAAATTGACTCTTTGGTTTCCAAATTCCTTTGGTCTCACTCTTGCCTTTACAAGAAGATTCACCTCATTGGCCTGAAGTCCATTGCGAGATCTGTTAAGAATGGGGGTTTGGGAATCATTTACTCCAGAAGTTTCAATTTGGCGTTGTTGGGTGCGAGCATGTGGAGACTCTTCATTGATAAGGGCTTGTGGTAGGGGCCCCATTGGTAGGCAGGCCTTCCAAAATTTGGAGCAGTCTTAGACTTGCCATCCTATGGCTTTGTAGCAACCTCTGTTGGATGGTAGGCTATGGGATGAAAATAAAAATTTTCCTGAATAATGCTATTAAAGCTCTAAATGGTTGTCACCTCCTTCATTTTTCGATAATTTCCTCTCTTAACTCTTGGGGTTTGGTCTCCCTTTCTGTTGTAATTTCTGATGTATTCCAAACAATAGAGGAATAAAAATTCCACAATTTCAACACAGATATTAATGGAGACAATGTTGGATAGAGATGCAGAAAAAAATTTCTTTCATTAAAACTTAAAAAGATATTACAAATATGCCACAGAACTGTTGTTCTGGCATTTACCAAAAAAATTACAACTGTTGCAGACACAATGTTCTCATTCATTAAACTACTCTCTCTGTATTTTTTTTTCTTTCCTTCTGGCATCACAAGAATACACCCAGTCTTACTGCTCTCTCTGTTCTTTTATACAGAGTCTCACTCTGTTTTTAAAATGCACAAACAACCTTTTTTTGTTTTTGGCTTTCGGGCCATTTTAAACTTTACATAACAAAACTAGTTAAAAAAATAAAATAAAACAAACTAACATATTATACATATATATATATATATATATATATATATATATATATATATATATATATATATTATAAAATTAATAAGTTTATAATATATATGTATACTAAAACAAATAAGTATTCGTGCCTTAAGTCAAAATACTTATAAAAAATACAACGCGACATTTTTTTTTAAAGGACATTAAAATTTAAACCTAAGTCTTGAACCATTGTCGCGGATTTGAAACAAAAATTTAATCCCTTTGCGATAAATTATTGCATACCAAATTCCCTTGATGACGTAGGGCTCCAAAACTGCGCGATCGTTCTACGATTGGTCGGAGGTGGGGCCTACCGGATTTCAAACCAAAACATAAACTCCATTGCATGAGATTATCGCGTACGAAATTGATTCAGTGATGTCACCCTCATTTCTATGTGATAGCCATTTGATTGGCTGATGGTGGAGCTCGCAAGTGTTGACTTGGCGCATTCAAAAATTCAAAACGAATGGCGCGGTTGGTGTGTTGTTTTAAATGCTGGTCAGTGTGCAGGTTTATGGCGCAGAATGGAGGGCTTTGAATGCATGTAATGGCGTGGTCAATCCACAATTTTCTAGCATAGAGGTATGGCTATGGCTTTTAACAAAATTTACTTGCAGGATCAGATGACGACCCTTCAATACATGATGGCATGCAGTCAAAAAAAATTAAAGGAGATCACTACTGCTGCTGAAATCTTTGTCCTCCTGCACAGTTGCACTGTTGCAGTTGGATTTAAAAATTCAACACTCCCCCTTAAATTCAACTGTTGGATTCTCTTCCATACCCAAAAACTTCCTCAAATAATTAAAACTTTTCTGCCCCAATGGTTTTGTTAAAATGGTTGCAAACTGCTCCTCTGTTCTGCAATGCTTCAGAACAATTTCACCATTGTTCACTAGCTCCCTGATTTAGTGATACTTGGCATCAAGGTGTTTCGTTCTCTTATGAAACAATAAATTCTTTGACAATGCTATAGCTAAGCTATTGTCACAATAAATTGTTGTGCCTTTTACCTTTTCATGACACAAACTTCTCAACATTCTCCTCATCCATACTGCTTGACATGCTGATGTTGTAGCTACCACATACTTTGCTTCTACTTTTGATAAAGCCACAATTGGTTGTTTCTTAGAAGCCCATGAAATGGCTCCTGATCCCATATGAAAAACATATCTAGAGGTGTTTTTCCTGTCATCTATACTTCTAGCCCAATTACTGTCATTATATCCAATTAATTCAAAATTTTCTAAAGTGGTGTATAAAATACCATACCTTTTTGTTCCTTTCACCTACCTCAGAATTATTTTTTTTTCTTGCGAATGTGTCTCCTTTGGCCTTTCCATAAATCTAGAAATTAAACTCACAACATGTATAATATCCGACCTAGTTGCAGTCAAATACATGAGGCTGCCAACTATGGTCTTGTAAAAATTTGGATCAAAATCCTTGTTGTTGTCCTCTTTGCTTAAATTCAATCCCATCACTGTAGGAGTAATTGTTGCCTTGCAATCCTGCATATTAAATCCTTCCAAAAGTTCATTCACATATTTAGCTTGAGAGATAAAAAATTTATTTTCATTTTTCTCTACTTCTATTCCTAAGAAGTATTTCATCAATCCCATATCAGTCATCTCAAATTCATCCTTCATGACTGATTTAAAATTCTCAATGAGGTAAGCATCATTAACTATAAAGATCACATTATCAACATATAAAACAACAATCAGCATCTTATCATCTTTCTCCTTGATGTATAATGTGGGTTCTCCTTCACATTTCTCAAACCCATTTTCTAGTAGATAGGCCTCTATCCTATTGTGCCATGCTCTTGGTGCTTGTTTCAACCCATAAAGAGGCTTCTTAAATCTGCAAACTTTGTGCTCTTGGCCTTCTTTCTCATATCCAGAGGTTATTCAACATAAACCTCTTCCATCAATACTCCATTTAGGAATGTTGATTTCACATCCATTTGGTAAACTTTCCACTTGTGTTGTGCTACTATGGACAACACTACTCTTACTGTTTACATTCTTGCAAATGGTGCAAAAGTTTCCTCATAATCTCTTCCATGTTTTTGCTTGTAGCCTTTGACAACAAGTCTGGCCTTGTGCCTTTCAATTTTACATTCAGCATTGCTCTTAGTTTTGTAGACCAATTTTACTCCAATAAATTGTTTGCCTTTTGGGAGATCAACCAATTCTCATGTTTTGTTTTTCTCTATGGCATTCATTTCTTCATCCATAGCATCTATCCATTTCTTATCTTTTACTGCTTCTTCAAAATGAATAGGATCATCTACATGACAGTACGATTCAAATAAAGAGTTCATACCTTCATTTGCTACCTATTTCTCATAAATATCATTCATACTTCTGAATCTGGTTCCTCTTTCACTTGCTGAACTTGTGCTTGTAGAAGCACTCAAATCTGCTCCTTGTGGTGTGCTTGGAGAAGCACTGCTATCACTCCTCAAAGGTGTTCTCATACTTTCTTGTGATGTCACTTTCTGTCCTTGTGTTGGTGGAGGTGGTGCTACTAATGAGGGATGTATTTCAGCCATCTCTTCCTCATTATCATTATGAGACAAACAACTTTTCACATTCACTGCTTTCTCAATGCTTCCATCCCAAGCTTCTTCCTCAATGAACTGAACATCTCTGCTTATAACAAACTTCTTGGTGGATAGGCTATACAACCTGTATGCTTTGGATTCCTCACTGTATCCAATAAATATGCACTTTTCCCCCTTACTGTCCAACTTCTTCCTTAGTTGATCTGGAATGTGTGCATAAGCCACACAACCAAAAACTCTCATGTGGGTGACACCTTGTTTTCTGCCACTCCATGCTTATTACAGAACTCTGTTCATTACAACTTTGGTTGGGCATATATTCAAGATGTATGCTGCAAAATGTACAACTTCAGCCCAGTATTCATTTGGCAAATGTTTTTCCTTCAGCATACTTCTTACCATGTCCATTATGGTTCTATTTTTCCTTTCAACAACTCTATTTTGCTGCAGTGTGTACCTTGCTGTAAATTGCTTGTGTATGCCGTTTTCTCTGCAAAAACACATAAATTATTTTGAGATATACTCACCTCCTCTATCAGTTCTTAATACCTTAATATGTTGCCCACTTTGTTTCTCTACAAGAGCCTTAAAATGACATAATTTCTAAAACACTTCACTTTTATATTTCAAGAAACACACCCAAGTTTTTCTTGTGTAATCATCAATAAAATTCAACATATAGTGGTTTCTTGCTAGTGATGGTGTTTGCATTGGTCCACACAAATCTGAATGGAAAATTTCTAAGGGTGCCTTTGCCCTTATGCTCTTTCCTGATGGAAAGTTTTCTTTGTGTTGTTTTCCCAAGAAGCAGCCTTCACATAGGCTGTCCGTTTTTTCAATCCATGGTAGTCCCTTTACCATTCCTTTCCTATGCAAAAAGTTCAAACCTCCAAAGTTGATATGTCCAAATCTCAAGTGCCATAACCATTTTTCATCCTTTTCTTCTCTTTGGAATGTCTCTTGTGTCACTGCTGCCATTTCTGCTCCTTTCTTCAAATATTCTCTCATCTTCAGAGGGAACATTTTGTTCCTTGTCATCTTCACTTGTGCAATGCATTGCTTGCTTGGTGGTTTATCCCTGATGGTACATACATCATCTTCAAAGAAAACATTGTACCCATTTTGGACAAGTTGTCCAATGCTCAAGAGGTTGCACTTCATACCAGGCACATAGTAAACATCTGATATGGATCTTCCTTCTCCTTTCTTTGTCAAAACACTTACTCTGCCTTTTCCCATGATAGAGACCTTACTGTCTGTCTCCAATGTTACTTGAGACTTTACATTTTCATCTAACATGGAGAACATGGAAATGTTTCTGGTCATATGGTTGTTACATCTTGAATCTAGAAACCATATATCTTCATTCTTTTCTTCAGCCATATTACATGCTAGAAACAACTTCTCTTGACTGATATTTTATTTTGTAAAATTAGCACTAGGTCTATTACCCATGTCACTTTGTTTCTTCCTACATTCATTCACATAATGGCCATACTTAGTACAATAATGACATTGGACTTGGGATTTATCGTACCTTTGTCCATGTGCTTGATTTTGTCTACCTTGTTGGCTACTACCTTGGCCTTGGTTCTGATTTTTATTGTTGCCCTTCCATTAGTGTTTGCAGGGTTGTTTCTTCCTCCTCTATTTTGGCTTCTGCCTCTTCCTTTTCCTCTTTAGTTTCCTCTGCCTTGACCTCTTCCTCTTCCAAAGGACATTTGGATCTTGAAGGCATGCTCCAAAGATGAGTTTGTTTTTCTACCCAATATTTGTTCATGTTTCATCAATGATGCATGTAGCTCATCAACAGTAAACATTGAGAGATCCTTTGTCTCTTCAATGGTTGTGACTATCACATCAAACCTTAAGGGTAAGCTCCTCAACACTTTCCCCACTATTCATCTCTCTTCTACTATCTCTCCATGAGATCTCATTTGGGTAACCAACCCAATCAGTAGAGTAAAGAATGATTCTATTGTATCAAACTCCTTCATGAAAATACTTCAAAATCCCTTCTCCATACCTTGGTAGGCTATCTGGAGGGTATCCCATGCATCCTTGGACCTCTTAGCTGCTTCTATCCTTGGGAATGAATTTTCATGCACTGCTTGATAGAGATAGAAGAGGGCTTTTGAGTCCTTCTTTCTATTTCTCTTCAGAAAATCCTTATTTGCCTGTGTCAAGACATTAAATGCATTTTCATCTGCTAGTTCTTCTAGACCATCTTCAACAAGCTCCCATAAATCTTGAGAGGAAAACATGGCTCTCATTATGATTTCCCAATAGTCATAGTTCTTCCCATTGAACTGTGGGGGTTGAGTATTTCCAATATTCATGCTTGTGCTGGCACCTACCATTGCTAGCTTCACTGAACTATGCTTTTAAACTTGATTGTGTTTTTAAACAAACTATCTCTTTGTTTGAGAGATAAACTCTGTCTCTAAAAAAAACTTCTCTGGATTGCACTTTTTTTTAAACACAAAAATAAAACTATGTTTTGTAAATACTTGGTCTTTGCTAAGCCTTCACACTATTGGTAAAAAGCTGCAACAAACTCCTTCCTTCAACTTCTTTGACAATCCTTCAAAGAGTGTAGATTAGCTTTGATACCATGTTGGAATTTCTGATGTATTCCAAATAACAGAGGAATAAAAATTCCCCAAATTCAACATAGAGATTAATGGAGACAATGTTGGACAGAGATGTAGAAAATAATTTCTTTCGTTAAAATTTAAAAATCTATTACAAAGATGCCACAAAACTGTTGTTCTAGCATTTACAAAATAAATTACAACTACTGTAGACATAGTGTTCTCATTCATTAAACTTCTGTCTCTGTGTTTTTGTTTTCATGCCTTCTAGCATTACAAGAATACACCTACTCTTACTGCTCTCTCTGTTATTTTATACAGAGTCTCTCTTTGTTTTTAAAATGCACAAACAACATTTTTTTTGTTTTTGGCTTTCGGGCTTTTTAAACTTTACATAACAAAACTATTTAAAAAAATAAAATAAAACAAACTAACATATATAAATATATATATATATATATATATATATATATTATAAACTTAATAATTTTATAATATATATGTATATTAAAACAAATAAGTATTCGTGCCTTAAGTCAAAAGACTTATCAAAAATACAACACGTCATTTTTTTAAAAAGAGACCTTAAAATTTAAAACTAAGTCTTGAACCATTGTCGTGGATTCGAAAAAAAAATTTAATCCCTTTGCAATAAATTATCGCATACCAAATGCCCTTGATGACGTAGGGCTCCAAAACAACGCGATCATTCTCCGATTGGTCGAAGGTGGGGCTCGCCAGATTTCAAACCAAAACATAAACTTCATTGCATGAGATTATCGCATACCAAATCGATTCAGTGACATCACCCTCATTTCTACATGATAGCCATTTGATTGGCTGATGGTGGAACCTTCAGTTGTTGACTTGGCCCATTCAAAAATTCAAAACGAATGGCGCGGTTGGTGTGTTGTTTTAAATGTTAGTTGGTGTGCAGGTTTATGGCGCGGCATGGAGGGCTTTGAATGCATGTAATGGCGTGGTAAATCCATGATTTTCTGCATAGAGGTATGGCTATGGATTTTAAAAAAAATTACTTGCAGGCTCAGATGATGGCCCTTCAATGCACGATGGTGTGTGGTAAAAAAAAAAATTAAAGGAGATCACTGCTGCTGCTGAAATCTTCGTCCTCCTGCACAATTGCACTATTGTTGTTGGATTTAAAAATTTAATACTTTCCATCTTGTGGGAATGGTATCAGACCATTGGCGCTGCCTATTCTTGGCCACATGTGAGGAAGATTGGATTTCGGAAGGAGATGTCTACAGACTGGGAATGTTACCATTCCCTCCTTTTCTTGGATGGCATTAGGATTTCACAGGGGTGCTCACATTGGTAACAACAGAATTTCATTCAAGGAAGCTTATGCCCACATTACGTTGACCTCTCTGGAGCTGCCCTCTCTGATTGTACCTCACGGTTTTGGTGGTGGAATATGCCCTTGAAAATCAAGTGCTTATTCTTGCTAGCTATTCACAATCGCTTCCTCACTTGGGATAACTTCATTAGGAGGTGTTTTCTGGGTCATCGCATTTTCTCTCTCTGTTGGCAGAATTTAGAGAGTTGCACTCGTCTTTTCCTCAGTTGCCCTGTGATTGTTGAGATTTGGGTGGAGGTCTCCTCTCTTCTGGATTTTCCTTATTTCAGTGATGTATAATCTATTCATGATTGCATTAATATTTGGTATTGCAGAGTGCTAAATTATAGATTGGTCCCTCTCTATTCTCTATGGGGGATTTGGAGGACTACAAACACTCTTATTTTCGAGAATAGCCCCCCTTTGATCAAGGTTGTTGCCCTGAATATTATGGCCTTCTTTCGAGAAATTGGTCCCTAGGTGATGAAATCCTCTTCTCAATCCATCTCTTTAGTGGATTTGAATGGGATGTTCCCCATTTTCTCCTTCGATGGGTATTCTTCAGATGATGATTATGGTTGTAGTGTGGCCCTCCACATTGACCCCGATACTATATATCAATTTTTTTGGTATGGAGGTAGGGGTGCAATTGGTATGGAGGCAAGGGTGATAATTGCAGGGCTTCCATACCTGGGATGATAATTGTAGTGCTGAGTTGCTGGTGATGTGGGGCACTCTCCAATGTTCTTCTTGGCTTGGGCTAGACAAAATCTTGATCATTGGTGACTTTCTTTACATGATTAAGTGGGTGTTGGGAAAATGCTCCCTTAATGTCCATTTCCTTGTAATTGGATGCTACAGATCAGGAACCTCATCCCCTGTTTTCTAGTGGTTTCTTTTCAGCATGTTTTTCAGGAACAAAATATGGAGGTTGACACTCTATCCAAGCGTGGGATCTCCCTCTGCCCTCTACCTAAATTTTTGTTATTTGAAAAATTATCTTTTGGGCAGAGTCATGGGGTGGGTTTTTTCAGTTTTAGTTCCTCTTTTATGATGTTGTTATCTGGTCTCTATGTTAGTAGGTTCTTGGAGGTCTTTGTTCTCTTTTGGTATGAGCTGCCCCCTTTTCAGTATGTCATGCTGGGGTGTGTTCTTTTTTTTTTTCTCTTACTAGAATTTGGATGGTAGTCATTTTGGTTTTTCCGATCTTCATAAAGAGATTGTCCTTTGTAATTGGATTACATACATATTTTGGCTTCTCTACCTTTTTCTGAGAGAGATTGCTTCATGAAATTATAAAAAAATTTCTATGTGGAATGAAAGCTCTATTTTATCATGTGAAAAAAAGAGAGTTTGTAAGATCAGTAAAAAGATTTTTTGAAGATAGCTTTAGAGTTGATATTTCTTGAAGACGAGTCATGTGATGTGACCTCTCATTTTTTAGTCATGAAATAAATAATTGAAGTACTGAAAAAAGTCCGCATAGTAGTAATACCTGTTACTGTTGAAGTTGGAACTTAGAATTTGTTGAAAAGGGCTCATGCTGAGATAAACACAAGTTACTGAATGTTCGTTAAATCTGTTGGTGCATGGATAGCACGTAGATTGGTAAAGCTCATGATCGCAGTTCAAAGTCCTGCACAAAATTCCTTTCAATAACTTGCATACTGGGTTTCTTCTAGAACGTTCATTGTCTATATATGAGGTTAATTGAAGTATTTTGTCCAAAACCTCAATTCCTTAAATCCTTTGGTAGTCGTGTTTTACCTCTACCTCTATCTCAAGCAAAATTAAAATGCGACATGTTAAAATATGAAGATTCAACATTTAATATCAATGGAATTATGGTCCCCCAGAACCATAAAGGGAGAGAGGAATGAGCATAGAAGGTCAAAGGAGGTAGAGGTGAACATCCAATGGAGGCAAGGAAAGTCCATAGCTTTCAATGCAACTACAATACGATGTGTTAAAATACGAAGACGTAGTTAGACTACTTTATCCCGAAATACAGTAAATGAACTTAATATTAGTTCCTATAAATGAAACTAGTTATGAAATGGTACGACATGTTATCCCTTTCCATTCTTGTCAACAATGATGCCTGCTCTACTTTTTCATTCAATATTTGAAATGCCCTTCATATGAATGAGCCAATGCAGTGTCTTTTCACGATTCAGTCTTATCTCCACCATAACTACTCGTCGCGGTAGCATATCACAAACTCACTACTTCCATAACAATCATTCTTTCTCATATTCATCATATCCATCGGCATAAAACCAAGCAACACACACACAATACACCATATTCATCATAACCATCGGCACCGCTTATAGTAATTTTCAGCTTCGACATTCATTCCCTCGTTTCCCATTCGACTTAGCCTACAATTCCCCATTTGTTATTTATTCCTAATATTTAAATTGATTATATAATTATGGCTAAAACTATTATACTATGTCCTTCTATGACTATCTATTGCCCTAGTGCTCACATTTTCATATGACCCAGATCTTCTGCAAGATTTCTGCGTGGATGAAAATACCTCTACAGGTAAAAACATATATCACACTTCTTCATTATTTCTCTCTGCAAGCTTCCTTATGAAGTTGTCTACCCAGGCAAAAAAATTCTGTTACTTTTTAGACTACGGCTAGTGGTTTGTTTTTTTTTTTTTAACTAAATACTTATAACAATGGCTCTGTTATTGAATATATTACAGATACTATGAAGGTGAAGGTGAATGGATCCCTGCAAGGATCCCAAGACGGTGAAGGCCTCCGACTTTTTGTTTCAAGGTCTAAGAAATTAAGGTTCCACAAAAAATATTTTGGGGTCCCTCGTTACAGCGGGGAATGTAGAAAAGTTTGCGGGGGTGAACACGCTCGGAATATCAACGAACATCATCGAGTTCTCTCCCGGGGGCATCAACCCTCCTCACATCCATCCTTGTGCCACGAAGATTGCGTTTGTAGTAGAGGACACCATTCTGGCTGGTTTCATCACTACCAACAATACTTTGTTCTCTCAAAAATTAGAGAAGAGAGATGTGTTTGTGTCTCCGAGGGGTTTGGTGCATTTTTGTTAGAAAATTGGGGCTTCCTCTACTATGACCATCACTGCATTTAACAGCCAGCTACTAGGAGCCCAAGTACTTTCATTCTCCTTGTTTGGGTCGACTCCTCCTCTTCCAGAGGATGTGTTGGTCAAGGCGTTTAGAATCAGCGACAAGGCAGTCAAGAAAATTAGTTCTAAATTTCCCCCCAATTAGGTTTTGGCATATTGAAATCGAATATACTAGCTGGTGCCCCTTCCTGCAACGTATGATTGATGTAGCAAAGATAAATCATTGAAAATTGATAATTCCCATAATTGATAATTGAAAATGACTTAGATAATTGATGTTTAGAATATATCAATGCCTATGGAAATGGCCAATTTCCAAGACTCTAAACTATTATATGCTCCATGATTTTATGTTTTCAAGAAACCGATGTTAGGTTTCTACCAAAATCAAAAAAAAAAAAAATGCCCCCAAAGAGTTAAAAGTTTACAATGTCCAATAAATCAACTACACTATTTTATTGTTGCAATTTGTATTTATTCTTGCATTACATCTTCCCCCAAGCCAATGTTCCCTTCCATCTTGGATATGGTATATATACCTTTTCCCAAGTTTGAAAGGAGGCAGTCCTTTATAGGGGCCACTATTGCACCTGAATGCATACAGGAGCCCACAAAAAAAAAATCAAAACATCCATTCTATCAAAAAAATGAGTAAATATTATACTACAATTTGATTCCTACATTATGTGACAATTTTAACTTTTTGAAATATAAAAATAGGGCCATTATATTTTATTATAAGCCCCAAATATGGCTGAAGAGAAAGATGAAGATATATGGTTTCTAGACTCAGGATGTAGAAACCATATGACTAGAAACATTTCAATGTTTTCCATGTTATATGAAAATGTGAAGTCTCAAGTAACATTGGGAATAGATAGTAAGGTCTCTTTCATGGGAAAAGGTAGAGTAAGTGTGTTAACAAAGAAAGGAGAAAGGAAATCCATATTAGATATATACTATGTGCCTGGTATGAAGTGTAACCTTTTGAACATTGGATATCTCATTCAAAAAGGCTACAATTTTTTTTTTGAAGATGATGTATGCACCATCATGGATAAACCACCAAGCAAACAATGCACTTCACAAGTGAAGATGAAAAGAAACTAAATGTTTCCTCTCAATATGAGAGAAGATTTGAAGAAATGAGCTATAATGGCAGCAGTAACACAAGAGAATTACCAAAGAGAAGAAAAATATGAAAGCTGGTTATGGCATTTGATATTTGGACATCTCAACTTTGAAGGTCTAAATTTGTTGCATAGGAAAGGAATGGTAAAGGTATTACCATTGATTGAGAAGCCATACAACCTATGTGAAGGCTGCATCTTGGGAAAATAACACAGAGAAAGCTTTCCATCAGGAAAGAGCATAAGGGCAAAGGCACCCTTAGAAATAGTACATTTTGATTTGTGTGGACCAATGAAAACACCATCATTAGCAGGCAGCCACTATATGCTGACCTTTATTGATGATTACACAAGAAAAACTTGGGTTTATTTCTTGAAGTTGTCACTTTAAGGCTCTTGTAGAAAATCAAAGTGGGAAACATATTAAGGTCTTAAGAACAGACAGAGGAGGAGAATACATCTCTAAAGAATTTTTGCGTTTTTGCAGAGAAAATGGGACACACAAGAAATTTACAGCAAGGTATACACCTTAGCAAAATAGAGTTGCTGAAAGGAAAATAGAACCATCATGAATATGGTAAGAAGTATGTTGAAGGAAAAACATTTTCCAAATGAATATTGGGCTGAAGTTGTACATTGTGCAGCATATGTTCTGAATAGATGCCCAACAAAGAGGGTTATGAATAGAGTTCCAGAAGAAGCATGGAGTGGCATAAAACAGTTTGTCGCCGACATGAGAGTTTTTGGTTGTGTGGCTTATGCACACATTCCAGATCAACTAAGGAAGAAGTTGGACAGTAAGGGGGATAAGTGCAAATTTGTTGGATATAGTGAAGAATCCAAATCATACAGATTGTATAACCCATCTACCAAGAAGTTTATGATAAGCAGAGATGTAAAATTTATTGAGGAAGAAGCTTGGGATGGAAGCATAGAGAAAACAGTGAATGTAAAAAGTTGTTTGTCTCATGATGAAGATGAGGAAGAAATGGGTGAAAGACATCCCTCATTAGCAGCACTACCTCCACCAACACAAGGACAGCAAGGGACACCACAAGTACGTATGAGAACACCCTTAAGAAGTGATGACAATGCTTCTCCAAGCACAAAACAAGGAGCATATTTGAGTTCTTCTACAAGCACAATTTCAACAAGTGAAAGAGGAACCGGTTTCAGAAGTCTGAATGAAATCTATTAGCTAGAGGCAACAAATGAAGGTATGAAATCTTTATTTGCATTGTATTGTCATGTAGAAGATCCTATTCATTTTGAATAATCTGTAAAAGATAAGAAATGGATAGATGCTATGGATGAAGAGATAAATTCCATAGAGAAAAACAAGACATGGGAATTAGTTGATCTCCCAAAAGGCAAAGAAGTAACCAAAAACAATGCTGAAGGTAAGATTGAAAGGCACAAGGCCATACTTGTTGTCAAAGGCTACAAGCAGCAACAAGGAAGAGATTATGAAGAAACATTTTCACCGGTTGCAAGAATGGAAACAGTAAGAGCAGTGTTGTCCATGGCAAAAGGTATACCAAAGAGATGTGAAATCAGCATTCCTAACTGGAGTATTGATGGAAGAGGTTTATGTTGAACAACCTCTAGGATATGAGAAAGAAGGCCAAGATCACAAGGTATGCAAATTGAAGAAGGCTCTGTAGAGGATGAAACAAGCACCAAGAGCATGGTACAGTAGGATAGCCTATATACTAGAAAATGGGTTTGAGAAATGTGAAGGAGAACCCACATTATACATCAAAGAGAAAGATGGTAAGATGCTCATTATTGTCTTTTATGTTGATGATGTGATATTCACAGGTAATGATGTTTATCTCATTGAAAATTTTAAGACAGTCATGAAGGATGAATTTGAAATAACTGATATGAGATTGCTGAGATACTTTTTTAGGAATAGAAGTAGAGAAAAATGAAAATAAAATATTTATTTCTCAAGCAAAGTATGTTAAAGAAGTTTTGGAAATATTTAACATGTAGGATTGCAAGGCAAAAATTACTCCTACAGTGATGGGATTGAAGTTAAGAAAAGAAGACAATAACAAGGATTTTGATCCAAAATTGTACAAGAGCATAGTTGGTAGCCTTATGTATTTGACTACAACTAGGCCAGATATTATGCATGCTGTGAGTTTAATTTCTAGATTTATGGAAAGGCCAAAGGAGACACATTGGCAAGCAACAAAAATAATTTTGAGGTATGTGAAAGGAACAAAAAGGTATGATATTTTATACACCACTTCACAAAATTTTGAATTAATTGGATATAATGACAGTAATTGGGCTGGAAGTATAGATGGCAGGAAAAACACCTCTAGATATGTTTTTCATATGGGATCAGGAGCCATTTCATGGGCTTCTAAGAAACAACCAATTGTGGCTTTATAAAAAGTAGAAGCAAAGTATGTGGTAGCTACAACATCAGCATGTCAAGCAGTATGGATGAGGAGAATGTTGAGAAGTTTGTGTCATGAACAGGTAAAAGGCACAACAATTTATTGTGATAATAGCTCAACTATAGCTTTATCCAAGAATTCAGTGTTTCATAAGAGAAAGAAACACATTGATGCCAAGTGTCACTACATCAGAGAGCTAGTGAACAATGGGGAAATTTTTTTGCAACATTGCAGAACTGAAGAGAAGTTTGTTGATATATTGACAAAACCATTGGGGTAGAAGATTTTTAGTTATTTGAGGAAATTTCTGGGTATGGAAGAAATCAACAGTTGTAATTAAGGGGGAGTGTTGGAAATTTAATTCAAACTACAGGAAGACAAGAAGGACAATGGTAGCAATAAAACTTCAAATTTTGTCTGGCACGCAACCGTGAAATCAATTTCAAACTTGAAGGAGCCGTTTTTTTTTAAAGCCATAGTTTTGTTATGCATTGAAGATTGTGGTCTGAACCACGCCATCGCTCCATTCAGAACTACACCTACCCACCATCAAACAACCTTACCAACCAGTTCATTAACAAGGAATTTGATTTAATTTGAAAACCCCACATCACCTGCGTGAAACCCATCTCCACCAAGTCAACAACCAACAACCAATCATGCATCATTTGCAAATTCTAAAGCCTACGTCAGCCTCTCTAAAATTGGATGTGATAAACTTTAAATGTTTTGTGAATTGTTTTTTGAAGTCTGCCAGCGTGTGTACCCTCCAGCCAATGGTAGCCTTATAACAAATTTTAAAGTCCAGTCAGCCATGAGAAAAATGGATCCGATAAATTCAATGAACAGTTTTGGATAAAGACTTTAAAAATCCGCGAAAAGCATATGCATGAAGGTTTAGAACTTAGGTTGAAGTATAATGTTTTTTTTTAATATGTCGCGACATAGTTTGTTTTAGTTTTAAGACTTTGGGATATATAATATATAGTTTTTTGCATATATATTATAAACATTAAAATGTTTATAATATGTATAAAAAAACAGAGTGCATTGAATATGTTTTTATTTTTTAAGAGAAAGCCCGAAGGTAGAATTTTTTTTTTGTGACTGTGTTAAAAAGAAAAAAGGCACAGAGCAAAAATATAGTTAGAAGACTGTGTATTAAAAAAAACAGAGAGTGTTAGATAGTGAACGAGAGCTGTGTGTTGTAGCAGCCAGAAATATCTTTGCATTGTAAATCCAGAACACAAAAGTTATGAGGCAATTTTTTTGTAATAGACAGTGTTTTATTTTTAATGAAAAAGATCGTTTACTCCACCTCTCTGTGCATAAATTATATTGCTATCTCTGTGTTTGAAGAGGGATTTTTTTATTCCTGTGTGTGTTAGGAATTATCATAAATTCCAAGATTGGGATCCGAGGGTTTGCATTTGCTTATCATCTCCCATCGCCATTATGCAACAGTTCAGCCTTGCGGATTTGGGTGCTTTGAGACCAGGGGAGCCACTGTTTCATCTAGTGCCCAACCATGAAAGTAGCTGGGACGGAGAGACGATGGAGAAGGTCAACAATTTCCTTGCTGGTCAAATCAATATGGATCTCTATCTCGATATGATACCAAAGAAAGTCACAACTTCCAGCATGATGTTCATCAACGAGAAAGACACTGAACGTTCCAACTTACCCCTACTCTTCATTGCTTCCTCGCTCCAGAGCTTAACCCCAAGATCTATGTGCCAAGGCAGTTTTCTCACAAAGGAAAATGGAAAATGTGAAAAGGTAGCCTTGGGCAGCAGCGAGCCATCAAGATTTGTCAATCTGGCCTCCCGGATGAGCATGGGTAGCCAGGGGTCCCTAGATATTTTATCCCCCTCCTTTTAGATTTAGATCTCTCTTCTCACTGGAAAGACCATGATTCTTTAGGTTCACTCTATGGATTTTGTGAAGAGCCTTTCACATGCCCTTGAACATAGGCTGGGGATTCCTTCTACCTTTCAGCGATTTCTCTATGGAGATAAAAAACTAGAGGAATCTCTTGCGCTCTCATTTTATAATATTGAAAAAGATGCTTTTGTGGTTTTAACCCTTCGTCAACGAGGAGGGGCAGTCGGGAAATCATCTTCCGTTCAAGCTTTCTCTTACAAGGATGTTGTCCATGCACAAGCTCCCAAGAAGGTTACTCAACCCTCTGAGGCTCCCAAGCCATTTTTGGTTGATAAAATGGAGGATGTTCCCTCTGTAGAAATTTCCCATCCAGCACTTGATAACTAGTTTCAAATGTATGTAGAATCTGCCATTATTTTTCGATTTAATGGATTCTGGCCTCTCTCAGGAGATCTCTACCAATGGATTCATTCCACTTGGACCAATAACAACAAGGTTATATTATGCTTGAAGGGTTTCTTCATAGTTTTGTTTTCTTTCAATCAAGATTATAAAAAAGCATTAATAGGTGGCCCTTGGTTTTGGGGAAAAGCAGGGCTATTCCTCACATCTTGGTTCCCAGTCATTACCAAGTACCTATTTGGGTTAGGCTTCCAAATTTACCTGCTCCTCTATGGCAGTTTCTTGTCTTTCAAGGAATTGGAAACACCCTGGGACGCTTTCTAGAAATGGATCCCTCCAAGGGGGAGACGGGCATATGCACTTATGGTAGAATATGCGCTGAAATAGACATAAGTAAAGGCTTGCCCGATAAAATCAATCTCATAGTTGGTGATTTCCATTGGACACAAACCTTGGACTATGATAACAATGCTTTCTGATGTCGTCACTGCCATCAAACAGGGCATCTTGAGAAGTCATGTACTATGTTCCCCACCCAAAAGAAGAGAAGCAACCGCAAATTAAACTCTAAAAGCTGGAAACCCTGTGAAATACCTCCCATGGATGACATTGGCTCCTTAAGCTCAGATGAGGAGGAGATTGAAGCAGATGAGGAGATTGCAAAGCATGAGAAGGCTAGGCATTCGACGGACCCTGGAGGGCCTAATGTTTCTTCGAGCGTGAACTCATGAGTCCTCCTCCTCAGATTTGGATAAGAAGACTACTCCTTTAGTCAACAAAAATCTTCAAGTGGTTCTAGCCCATCCGCTCTGGCTAATTTAAAGTTACAAAAAAGAAAAAAAAGAAATGCAGTATTGACGATTCAACCCATTCTGGGTAGATTCCCTTGTCTATCTTTTATGGCCCCATGCTTCTCTTCTTGGCCCTCTTTGTTTCCCTCTTGGTTACTTAACGAAACCGAAGTTGATAGTTTATCATTTCCTGCTTCCCCGCTAGCCTCTCTTGACTATAACTCCATTTTATACCATATGCTTTTTTAATAAAATTAGTCTTATTAAAAAGAAAAAGAAAAATAAAACAATGTTATTTGTTAAATTTTTTATATTTTTTTTTATGGGAAAAAATTATAGAAACCATATAGCTTATGATGAAATAAAAAGATGAAACCATTTAATCTTTATCAAATTTACAACTTAATCTTTATAAAAAATTCCAATAAAAAAATATAATTTTGCCTATATTACATGAAATGTTAACATCATCACTATTAATGCATTACAAAAACTCCTCATACTTAACATCACTATTAATTTAATAGTTCATTTCTATTTCTCGTGCTTGATAAAAATGTTGTTAACAAATAATTGTGCCTGTATTACATAGAATGTCAACAGCATCAATGTTTTCGTTTCTTGTGCATAATAAAACCACCTTCTTAATTTAATATTTTATGTTCTTGCTTTGATTAAAACGGTTGTGCACGTTTGTATTCACTGATGTAGAGCATGTAAGACTGTGACATCCCCTTGTAAGAAAATTTGGTATTATCGTTTACAATATTGGTTCCATACATGACAATTACCTTTATTAATCTGGTATGAGCTATCTTCTACCTGCTATTTAGATAAGTTAAAGTAGATAATGTTGCCGAAGACTTCTACCTGCTATTCCTCAATCAAAATAGCTGCCTTACGGACGAACTTAACATAAAATCCAAACTCAAATGAGTCAGGTGGAGGGATAGAAAAACAACAGACCGACCCTCCCACACGAACTACAGTGACTTGACATAGCACAAAGTTATGTACTTCGATGTCCCTCGTCAAATATGATGGCGGCTTGATGTTCACGTATCTAAGATTTGAAACCTTGTTCTCTACGTTTTCATTCAATTAAAAAAAAATGATATCATTATCTTATAAATTGAGAATCGTACCTGGCCTTCAGGAATGAGGCAATGGAACCAGTCTTTGGTAGACTCGGTCGTAATTCGTGGACGCGGTAGCGTATCACAAACCCAGTACTCCTTCCATAACAATCATTCTTTCTCTATAAAACCAAACAAAACACACACACCATATTCATCATAAATTCCAACATTGTGATCCGAGGGTTTGCATTTGCTTATCATCTCCCATCGTCGTTATGCAACACTTCAGCCTTGCAGATTTGGGCGCTTTGAGACCATGGGAGCTACTGTTTCATCTAGTGCCCAACCATGAAAGCAGCTGGGACGGAGAGACGATTGAGAAGGTCGACAGTTTCCTTGCTGGTCAGATCAAGATGTATCTCTATCTCGATATGATACCAAAGAAAGTTGCAACTTCCAGCATGATGTTCATCAACGAGAAAGACACTGAATGTTCCAGCTTACCCCTACTCTTCGTTGATTCCTCGCTCCAGAGATTAACCCCAAGATCTATGTGCCAAGGCAGTTTTCTCACAAAGGAAAATGGAAAATGTGAAAAGGTAGCCTTAGGCAGCAGCGGGCCATCAGGATTTGTCAATCTGGTCTCTCGGATGAGCATGGGTAGCCAGGGGTCCCTAGATATTTTATCCCCCTCCTTTCAGATTCAGATCTCTCTTCTCACTGGAAAGACCATGATTCTTTAGGTTCGCTCTATGGATTTTGTGAAGAGCCTTTCACATGCCCTTGAACATAGGCTGGGGATTCCTTCTACCTTTCAGCGATTTCTCTATGGAGATAAAAAACTAGAGGAATATCTTGCGCTCTCATTTTATAATATTGAAAAAGATGCTTTTGTGGTTTTAACCCTTCGTCAACAAGGAGGGGCAGTTGGAAAATCATCTTCCACTCAAGCTTTCTCTTACAAGGATGTTGTCCATGCACAACCTCCCAAGAAGGTTACTCAACCCTCTGAGGCTACAAAGCCATTTTTGGTTGATAAAATGGAGGATGTTCCCTCTGTAGAAATTTCCCATCCAACACTTGATAACTAGTTTCAAATGTATGTAGAATCTGCCATTATTTTTCGATTTAATGGATTCTGGCCTCTCTCAGGAGATCTCTACCAATGGATTCATTCCACTTGGACCAATAACAACAAGGTTATATTATGCTTGAAGGGTTTCTTCATAGTTTTTTTTTCTTTCAATAAATATTATAAAAAAGCATTAACAGGTGGCCCTTGGTTTTGGGGAAAAGCAGGGCTATTCCTCACATCTTGGTTCCCAGTCATTACCAAGTACCTATTTGGGTTAGGCTTCCAAATTTACTTTCTCCTCTATGGCACTTTCTTGTCTTTCAAGGAATTGGAAACATCCTGGGACGCTTTCTAGAAATGGATCCCTCCAAGGGGGAGACGGGCATATGCACCTATGGTAGAATATGCGCTGAAATAGACATAAGTAAAGGCTTGCCCGATAAAATCAAACTCATAGTTGGTGATTTCCATTGGACACAAACCTTGGACTATGATAACATTGCTTTCTGATGTCGTCACTGCCATCAAACAGGGCATCTTGAGAAGTCATGTACTACGTTCCCCGCCCAAAAGAAGAGAAGCAACCGCAAATCAAACTCTCAAAGCTGGAAACCCTGTGAACTGCTGCCTCCCATGGATGACATTGGCTCCTTCAGCTCAGACGAGGAAGAGATTGAAGCAGATGAGGAGATTGCAAAGCATGAGAAGGATAGGCATTCGAAGGACCCTGGAGGGCCCAGTGTTTCTTCGAGGGCGAAATCATGAGTCCTCCTCCTCAGATTTGGATAAGAAGACTACTCCTTTAGTCAACAAAAATCTTCAAGTGGTTTTAGCCCATCCGCTCTAACTAGGTTAAAGTTACAAAAAAGAAAAAAAAGAAATGTTGTATTGACGATTCAACCCATTTTGGGTAGATTCCCATGTCTATCTCTTACGGCCCCATGCTTCTCTTCTTGGCCCTCTTTGTTTCTCTCTTGGTTAATTAATGAAACTGAAGTTGATAGTTTATCATTTCCTGCTTCCCCACTAGCCTCTCTTGATTGTAACTCCATTTTATACCATATGCTTTTTAAATAAAATTAGTCTTATTAAAAAGAAAAAGAAAAATAAAACAATGTTATTTGTTAAATTTTTTATATTTGTTTTTATGGGAAAAAATTATAGAAACCAAATAGGTTATGATGAAATAAAAAGATGGAACCATTTAATCTTTATAAAATTTACCATTTAATCTTTATAAAAAATTCCAATTAGCTAAATATAATTTTGCCTATATTACATGAAATGTTAACAACATCACTATTAATGGATTACAAAAACTCCTCATACTTAACATCATTATTAATTTAATAGTTCATTTCTATTTCTCGTGCTTGATAAAAATTTTGTTAACAACATAATTGTGCCTGTATTACATAGAGTGTGAACAACATCAATGTTTTCGTTTCTTGTGCATAATAAAACCACCTTCTTAATTTAATATTTTATGTTCTTGCTTTGATTAAAACGGTTGTGCGCGTTTGTCTTCACTGATGTAGAGCATGTAAGACTGTGACATCCCCTTGTAAGAAAATTTGGTATTATCGTTTACAATACTGGTTCCATACATGACAATTACCTTTATTAATCTGGTATGAGCTATCTTCTACCTGCTATTTAGATAAGTCGAAGTAGATAATGATGTTGCAGAAGACTTCTACCTACTATTCCCCAATCAAAATAGTTGCCTTACGGACGAACTTAACATAGAATCCAAACTCAAATGAGTCAGGTGGAGGGAGAGAAAAACAACAGACCGACCCTCCCACACAAACTACAGTGACTTGTACTTCCACGTCCCTCGTCAAATATGATGGCAGCTTGATGTTCACGTATCTAAGATAATTTGAACCCTTGTTCTCTACGTTTTCATTCAATTAAAAAAAATGATATCATTATCTTATAAATTGAGAATCGTACCTGGCCTTCACGAATGAGGCAATGGAACCAGTCTTTGGTAGACTCAGTCGTAGTTCGTGGACGCGGTAGCGTATCACAAACCCAGTACTCCTTCCATAACAATCATTCTTTCTCTATAAAACCAAGCAAAACACACACACCATATTCATCATAACCATCGGCGCCGCTTACAGTAATTACCAGCTTCGATATTCATTCCATCGTTTCCCATCCGACTTAGCCTGCAATTCCCACATAGCACTACCATCCATTTCTTATTAATTGGCACTATTTAAATTGATTATATAATTAATATGGCGAAAACTATGATACTCTGTCTTCTATGGCTATCTATTGCCCTAGTCCTCACCGGTGCATACGATCCAGATCTTCTGCAAGATTTCTGCGTGGCTGACAATACCTCTGCAGGTCAAAACACATATCATTATTTCTCTCTCTGCAATCTCCCTTACTAGTGTTTTGTTTTTTTTTGGAACATAATACTAATTATAACAATGGCTCTGTTATTACAGATACTGTGAAGGTGAATGGATTTCCCTGCAAGGATCCCAAGACGGTGAAGGCCTCCGACTTTTTGTTTCAAGGTCTAAGAAATGAAGGTTCCACCAACAATATTTTTGGGTCCCTCGTTACAGCGGGGAATGTAGAAAATTTTGCGGGGGTGAACACGCTCGGAATATCAATGAACCGCGTGGACTTCGCTCCCGGGGGGGTCAACCCTCCTCACATCCATCCTCGTGCCACAGAGATTGCGTTTGTAGTGGAGGGCACCATTCTGGCTGGTTTCATCACTACCAACAATACGTTGTTCTCTCAGAAATTAGAGAAGGGAGATGTGTTTGTGTTTCCGAGGGGTTTGGTGCATTTTCAGCAGAACATTGGGGCTTCCTCCGCTATGACCATCACTGCATTTAACAGCCAGCTACCAGGAGCCCAGGTGCTTCCATTGACCTTGTTTGGGTCGAGCCCTCCTGTTCCAGATGTTGTGCTGTCCAAGGCGTTTATGATCAGCGAGGAGGTTGTCAAGAAAATCAGTTCTAAATTCGCCCCCAATTAGGTTTTTTATATGTTTGCCACTCGAGCAGGCGTGTTGAAATCGACTAAACTAATTGGTTCCATTGTTTTGGTATTTTTTTTTATGAATAAATAATAATTGGTTCCATTGTTGAAGGTATATTTATGAATAAATAATAGAAGCCGTATGAATTTGAAAGATTTTCAGTCACTATTTGTGCCCCTTCCTGCAACGTTTTGGGGTTATGATTGTCATCTAATTACCGTTGGGCGATGACAATCATGGCCATGATTCTGATTTGATTTGCATATATAAGCGTCGTTAAATTACCGGGACTGTGGTTCGTCTAGAAAAAAAATGTTAAAGAATAAGATCCATATCATAGTTATCAAGTTCGAATTCAAATACGATACGATTTTTTTTATCGTATAGAAAATTTTTAATTTGGAAAAAATTCGAGAATACATATATATATTCTTCTCATAACAATACCTTTGTCATTTTCTTTTCATTCATTTTGAAATTTAAATATTTTTTAATGGTTTTAGTCAATATAAACAATTTTAAAACTACACTTTACTTACCAAAACCACAACTACACTTGTCTTATTCTCAAAATCTCTAAACTTTTCAAAATTCAAAACTTCCCTCTACTTTCAAATTTGATCTAAAATCTTTTATAATTAATATTTATTTAAAAATTAAATATTCAAAAATAAAAAATACCCCTCAATTTCAAATTTTATCTAACTTATTCTATAATTAATACATATTTAAAATTAAAATATCCAAAACTTATACTTTTTCTTAATATAAATATATTATATTTAAAAAAATAATTAATTATTATAAAATTTACTATGAAAATTTTGCTTATATTATTGTTTTCCTGATTATTTCAGCTTTTCAAAACTTTTAAAACAACACTAAAATAAAAAACCAAAAAATTTCTCCACTTAAAATTAATTTCTATTAATTCCTGTCTACCTGCAATCAAGAAGCCTTTCCATTTCTTACCTACGCTACCACAGTAATCTACTTATTATTCTCAAAACCACTGCACTTGCTATTCTCGAGCAGGGTCAGGTCTAAATTGACAACCAAGGAAGGTTTAAATTCGAGGCGTTGTAATGCAAATTAACAAATTCATGCAGTAAACTAAAAACCCTGAAATTTCTGTCATCCAAACGAAGCTACCTGAACCGAATCGAATTTCCACCGAATTATTCGATCTACGGATCGATTTCCCGAATTTCCGTATTTTTTCCTTCGATACGGGCGAATTTGGTAGCTATGATCCATATAGGCCTCTCTATTTTTAGTTTCACCAATTTATAATTTAAATCAAGAGTTTCGTCATATAGCAATGTTGGTTCTCTAGCATAATTATCCATTTAATTACATTACAAAATTTGGGGTCATAAAAATTAGTATTACGAAATCTAGATAATTGTTTAGAGTTACACCAATTTTTTTTTAAAAAAGATATAAAATCTTCAAAAAAATTTAATGTATTAATTTGGATGATATTAAACAACAATTCCTTAACTATAATTATTGGGATGATAGTTATTGAGCCAATAGGTTCATTGAGTCTATAAGCTCATTCTACTATCAAGTATGAGGGCCATTTAAGCATGTCACGTCAAAAAATAATATAAATAATTGTCCATGTTAAAACAAAACAACAAAAAAAAAACCATATAAACAAAGAATTAAAAGTGGATTATTTCTACTTGGTTAATTGATATTTCAGTTTCACTCTTCAAGTAATAAATAAAATATTTGGATCTCTATGTTAAATAATATCATTTTATATAACTTTAAGGAGATAGGTTCATTCTAAGTGTGAAGGCTATGTATAAGTATGTTCATAGCTCTTAGAATAACAATAAAATACATTTTAAAAAGAAATGTAATTTAGGTTATAATAAAAAAGAAAAAAAAAATCATGTAAATGAATTAGAAGTAAAATATTAAATTCATAAACCTCTCTCTCTCTATATATAAAATGTCTTAATGTCATATAGAATAGGATATTTTAATGTCATGTAGAATAAGACATCCCATGTGTAACGTACATAACAGTTCAACAATTAAAAACAAATACTTATTTTATATATAATTCCCATATTAATATTTGTGAACATAGCAAGGTAATCGTGATTGCATATTATTCAACTTAACACTATTCATATAATAGTTACCATATGGAAATTCTAGGTGGATCATCATTCTTTTTATATTACGTAGCTTCTTGATTTTTTATTGACACAGAACCCCTTTTCGTCACTGGGATGCATTTTTATCCCCAAAGGAAAGGTAAATGTTTTAACTGTTTTCTGTTCAACCACTCTCGGTTCTTAGAATACTTTTATGATTAGTCTTCTTTTAATTCTATGGAACCACAATCCATAATTAACTTTTATTTCCAAAACAAAATTAATTTATGTTCATATTTCATAATCTTTTTTTTCAAAAATGAATGTTTAGTCTTTTTAAAATAAATAACATAACAATTTAGTTTGCACTTAAGCCAACTGTCACAACTTCCCCCTCTAGAAGTAAACACCATCCTCAGTGTTCCATTCCAACTCAACAAACAATTCTGGTTAAGCCTCATGTACAAATCCTTTGTCTTCCCAATTAGCCTCATTCGAGCTGAAGTGCTTCCACTGCACTTTAACCTGGGTGATGGCACGCCTCCGGAGCATGATTTCTCTGATCAAGTATACATTGAGGTTCGACCAGAAATTCATCGTTGGGTTCACCTTGCATGCAGCAAGACTTAGAATTAAAATTTCATAAATCTTGGTATTTTAAGATATGAGTTTTTTAATCTTTTCCTACCTGAATGCTTTGCCAATGGATTACATGCTTTGGGTCATGCACGTATCGTTTTAGTATAGATACATGAAACACATTGTGCACCCGAATATGGCTAGGTAAATCCAACAAATAAGCCACAGGTCCCACTCTTTCCAATATCTAGAAAGGTCCATAGAACCTAGGAGCCAACTTGGCACAGGAGGTCCATCTTAGTGTATTTTTCTTAGGCTTAATTCTTACATACACATGATCACCCATTTCCAATTCCCGGTAAGTTCTCCTTTTATCTGCATATACCTTCTGCTGATCTTGAGCTGATTTCATATTTTTTCTGATCTTTCTCACTTCCAATTCCATCTTAGCCAACATTTCCGGTCCAAACATTAACTTGGTTTCGTGATTGCTCCAGTTAATGGGAGTATGACACTGTCACCCAGACAAAGCTTTAAAGGGGCTCACCTTAAGAGACTCTTGGTAACCATTATTGTATGAAAATTCTACCAAATGTAGATATTCTTCCCATTTTCGTTGGCTACCGCATCATGCACATACACAACATATCTTCCTAGATTTTATTCACCTGCTTAGTTTGTCCATCCGTCTGGAGGAGGTAAGCGGTGCTGAAATTTATTTGGTTCCCAAACTTGTAAATAGGGCTTTCTAGAATGATGAAGTAAACTTCACATCCCTATCGGATATAATAGCCTTTGCGATGCCATGCAATCTGAAAATCTCTCTCATGAAAATATCTCCTATTTGCACGGTTTTGTAAGTAGAATGTACAGGTATGAAGTGTGTTGCCTTACTTAGTCTATCCACCACCACCATAATGGAGTCATTATGTATTTTTGATCTTGGTAAACCAGTAATAAAATCTAGTGGTATCACTTCCCACTTCCATTCAGGTTCTAGTATAGGCTACAACTATCCGACTCGGTGTTGATGCTCCACCTTCACCTATTGATATTCCAAACATTTTTTTTAAGTACTCCACAATATTTCTTTGCATACCATGCAAAAAATGAAATTTTCTAATTGTTGTTAACATTTTCTGGTATCTTGGGTGTTCCGAATAATTACTACGGTGATACTCATTCATGATCAGCTCTTTTAAACTCATTCGATTTGGAATGTATAAATTACTTTCGAAGGTTAACAATTGGTCCTTGTTAATTCCATAATCAGAAGGTTTTTCCTATTTTCTGGCTCCCTCGACCCACTGCCATAAAAATCGTTATTCAGGATCCTTTTCGGCTTCTTCATTTATCTGATATAAAAATTTACATTCGATTTGATTATAACAAAGTTCATATATACAATGCAATTTCCTGCTTCAGGCATCCTTGACACGATTTTCTTTGCCTTTTACGTGTTGTATATCAAAATCAAATTCACTTAAGAAGGCATTCCATCTTGCCTGGCGAGCATTTAAATTAGCTTGATTAAAGTAGCCTCTATAGGCGAGCATTTGTCCATATTCTGGCTTGCTGGAAGCCTCTATAGGCTTTTCTTCCGTAGGCCACTTGGTTCTTTGATAGTTTCTTCCGATCTGTTTTCTCACTAAATTCCTTGCAAAATTCTTAAATTATTGGTCCTAGCTTTTTTGTAATTTGAATTTCTTTTCTACCCTTTTCTTGGCTGCCAAATTTTTCCTATTTCTCCTTTTTCCTTGGACTGATGGTAGCACATTCTCGCCTTTCCAATTTCTTCTTCCATGGTCCTTGGATTTACGAACTCAATTCGTTCTTTCATGTGGGTCGGCAAACTACTTAGGAACCGTTGAACCTTAGCCTTTTCATCTCTTAAATAAGGTAAATATCTTAGTAAGGAAGTGAACTTGGTTATCTATTCAGCCATGGTCATTTGACCCAATCTCAAATCATGGAATTTTCTGGATTTTTCATCATAGAAATGTTCTGTTAGACATTTGTCCTTGATGTATTGCTGAAATTCATCCCATGTCACGTCCTAGTCTTCAATACTACGAATATTCTTTACTTCCTCCCACCACAAGGTAGCTTTTTCTCTCAATTGATAGATGGCCAACCTGGCTTTAAGGTTACTGGTGTACTCATAAAATTGAAAGCATTTGTTCATATTAATCAACCAAGCTTCTGCCACCTCCTCTGCTTCTCCATCAAACGTAGGTGGTTTAATCTTTTGGAATTCACCCTGTAATTCCTTTTTTTGTTTCTTGATTTATTGTTGTTCTAACATGTTACTAGACTCAGCCTCATTATAGTTTCTATTCTTGTTACTTCATTGTGAATGGCTTCTTTCCACTCTATCATTAGTTTGGTCCTCAGCTTGTCGTTCATTTTCTCCCAGCATATCTCTTTTAGGAATAGGTTGTATTACTCCTTGATTTTGTTTATCGGAAATGATTTTGAGTATCCTTTCCTATTCTTGCATCAAGCACTCATTGTCACTCCTAACCCAAACCATTTCTTCCTGTAACTTCTGCACAGTTCTTAGCAGTATACTGGTTTGGTGTTGTTGTTCTTCCAGCAGTCTACTAGTCTGCTGGTGCTGATCTACACTCAGTTGAATCCACACTTCTTGATTCATTTCTAAATGGGATTGGGGTGTGGGTTCCCCTGCATTCTAGGGTGTTTGTTGTGTCGATTCCCTCCTCATTTTGTCTCCTACTATGTTATTTTATTTTCTTTTGAGCACCATTTACACACAATAATCTATCATGTTAGGTGACCCATTGGGTCCCATCATATGAAAGCTGCACTAATACCACTTATAACATACATAACAATACAACAATTAAAAAAAAATTACATTTACTTCTTTTATATATAATTCCCATATTAATGTTTGTGAACATAGCAAGGAAATCCTGATTGCATATTATTCAACTTAACACTAGTCATATAATAGTTACCATACGAAAATTCCACGTGGATCATCATTATTTTTATATTACATTCAATGTGTGCTTACCTAGCTTCTTAATTGTTTCTCGATACCTATGACTGTATTACGTCACGGTAAAGATAACATGTAAGTTTAGCTTGATTAAATGATGTAATTTAATTCATGTCGCGTATTCACTAATACTCCCAAGGGACATTGTGAAGATTGTAAAATCTCTTAATTTGGTCATATGATTTCATCCTTTGTTAATGATATTTGTTGTAGGTTAAGTATTAATAGGAGGATATGAAGTGTTGTACCCTTTGGATGGGGATTTGGGTTATACGGATGACACTTTCACTTTAGGTTTCGTCGGATTTGGGTTTAGAGATCTACGGGTGACGTCTCTCGGTACCCATTTAGGGTATCGACCCCTCTCCACCCTAACTAACTCTTCATTTTCCTTCGGGCTCAGCTGGTGTTGCCTCTTTGGAACCTTGCTACTACCCCGGCACAGTTGACCAACATCCAGGCTTTCAGTTCGAGTTGTGGGTTGGCAACAGGTAACACGAAATACACCTATAGTTTCTGATTTTAGCCCTTTGCGATAGTGTAAGGTCCAACTCTTAAATTTGTGAAGTTTACCTGCTTTATGATTCGCAGGTGATTTAGTAATTTGTAAATATTTTTTTAGGGTAGGGGGAAACTTCATTCCCGACTATGTCTACATCCATTTTTCTGTTGCCGACTTCCAGTTACAACTACCTTATCTCCACGGCCAGTAAGCCTACCAAATATCCAAGTTTTCATACTTAGATATCTCGTTAAATTAATTTCCTGCCATTATCTTTTCTTTGCACCTTCTCTTGATATTTATTCACGCAGGGTTATAGTTACAGCCTATAGAGTATTTTTAAACCAGGTAATGTATTTTTTACTCTGATTTTCCTTAGTTTTACCCTTCGCTCAGCAAACTGGAAGATAAAATTTTATAATGTTCTTATGTTTTGGGCTTTGAATCAAGTAAAAATTCCATTGTTCGACTGGAAAGGATTCACGGAGTGCGTTTGGAAATTTTATGGAATTGCTTCGGTTTCATAATCGACTCTGTCATTTTCTTCGCAGGTACCTTGATTCACCGTTGGGGTTTTTATTCAGGTTCCAGAGTAAAGTCCTCAAGCTTTAGTTCTTTGGCACTCGCAGCATTATGAACTCTGTATTTATTTATTATGTCATCATTTTCCATTTACCTTAGTTTTTCCTCGTTTTTTTGGGCTTCACCCTATTGGAAGAGTTGCATGCAATTTAAGGTTATGTTGTAAATACTTTGCTACTACTAGTTGTCGGTCGAACTCTCAACCCAGCCTAAGAGGAGAGTTACTTAGTGCGACAAGGTTTATTAGTATCTAAACCTTTGCAATGGGTTGCTATTTGACTATTGTATCTTCAAATGATATGTCATTCAACCCTCTCTTAAATATGTCTTTACCCCTATGAATAGAAGTTACAGAATTGACACTTTCTATTTTTGTATATATAGTGTTATGTTTAATTTCTTTACTTGAGAATTCAAATTAATCCTAACTATTTTAGAAGAGGCTTGTTCTCCTTCTTGCCTATACAGAATGGTTTTTTCGGCAAGGATTCAGTAATAATGTTTCGATGCTACGTATATTTACATTGGCAATTTTTTTCTTGGGTTTCTATGCCTACGTTGTCTCTAGAATTTTATATGTGACAATCTGTTCAAGACAAGGTTTTTATCCCTACTTTCAGGAACTGATACTATATTATTCCTTTTTTTTTCTTAATTTCTTAGTTTCAGTTAATAGGGATGTCCAAACCATCCGAATTTTGAGTTGTTTCTCTGCAACTCATTCTATCTGAGTATATCATAGGTTAACAGATTAACAACCAGTTTTGGGTCCAGGGTTTCAATTCAGGACCTTGAAATAAGAGTTTTTCTGGTATTTAGTTCCAGTAGATATTTATGTTTTTCTTTTCCTGATAACACATACACTATTCTTTCTTGAACCCAAGCAATAATTTCAATAAATGTATTTTTTACACAGTTCGCATATAATTAATTGTCCCGCTGTAATTTCTTGAATACTTTAAGAAAAGTACAAATAAATGTAACTACAATAATCTTTTTTTAAAAATAATCATTTCCTAATTTAAAGAACATTTTCCATATTAAATAGAATTCTATCTAAACATGATTTCTAGTTCTTACTTCTTCTGCAGTTTGTTTACTTATCTCACTTCAGAGATTGCTGATGATGTCCTCCCTACCATGAGAGAGGCGATTACGTCCTCATATCCGCCCGTGCTCCACACCTCAGATGAGTAGGTTAATATAAAATTCTAGAAGATAGTGTTAGTCATCAGTATTTTTCAGCCGTTTAGATGACTATATGCTTTATCCAGGTTTTCTAGAAACCAAATTCAAACAATCATTTTGTCCTCTAGAAATCCCCATAGAGAAATTTTTCTTCACTCTTTCCCTTTCTTGTCTGTTGTGATTCAAATGGTCATCCTCTCAAAACCCCATCCTAGACTGGTAGGCCTTACTTTGTCCATGATTATTACTTATGTCTTTAAAAATCTTACTTCTAATGCCTAAAATCTTTGTATTTCACCAAATTTGTCTGGCCAAGAGAAGCCAAGTATTTCATTATATTTTCCTGTTGCCCAAGTCACTATTGATGACAAAAGTGTGTCTAGAAAACCCTTCACAGTAATGACTAATTTTATAGGTGATGGTGCTTAGGTAAAATATCTTAAAAAGCCTTGTTTCTGGTTAAAAACTCTGTTTTTTACCATCAGTGAAAAGCCCTTTTCTAAAAACCTTGCTAACAAATCTATTAGTTTCCTTAAGTCATGCACAATCATGCCTCATGCATTTTCTGTTTAAACAGAGCTCAAAGGTAGAATCAAGAGAAGCAGAGCTGACAAGTCATTTTTCTAAAAAGAAGGCACTCAAAAAATCTCCAAGGTGGCCCCTCCTGAAGCAATAGTAAAATCTGCAAAGACTAGGCCACCCTATCAAATACATCTCTGCAGGGATGTCTTGATGTTTGGCTTAAATCAAAATAGGGCAAAAGAGAGGCACCAAAGAAAAGCTTCAGTCAAAGACAGTTGGCATTTTGCACAGAGGTATAGTGAGCTAAAAACAAAGGAAAATCAAGTTTTTTACTACAAATCAGGGATACCTAGAAGATCTCAGAACATCATCCATAAGGGCTAAAAAGCACAAAAAACTGGAGGCTACTACAGAGATCTTGATATCACTATAAAAGGTAACATACTGCTCATTCAAATCTTTGTGCAAAATCTTAGAAAAATAAGTGATATGTGAACAACATGGTACATTTTGGCAAAGGTGCCCTTAAGACAATTTTCTGCCTCAAAACATAAATAAGATGAAAGGGACAGTTGCGCTCTTTCCATGCCCCTGCAAACAAGACAAAAATCATCAGAGGCACCATCAAAGGAAAGGACTAAGAATACTACGAAAGGACAATCACACTAAAGAAGAAAACAATAGGTATTCTTTGTTTGAAAACACAAAATCTATTTGTTGACCCCACAGTTGGAAGTCTACTCAGACATTTTCAGAAATTTGGAGAGATAAGCAAATAGGCATAAACACCTCCTTCATCAATAGCAGAGGGTGTAATTTTTTTTTTTGAAGTTATCTCCTAAAGATAAGTGAAGGAGTGCAAAACTCCACTAAAACAAAATATGTGGTTTTGAAATCCAAAAGGTGAGAAATATTGATTTTAAAGGATCTAGGTGCCATTTGCATTAAAAGAGTAACAATCAGGGGTTGTTAGTTAAAAAGTCACACAAAAGATAGTCACAACTTTGTTTTAAGGAGTATGGAGGCACAACAGCTTCTAAAATCACATTGCAAAGACAAACAAATGCCATCACGAACAAATCAATTTCTCAGAACAATAAAAAGTGTTTTAGAAACATAAAGAGGATTGGCTCCAAAAGGCTATCACAATGAAAAAATAGTCAAAAGAAAAACTATGGAAAGGTGAAATTTAGACTATAAGAAAAGGGGGTTTTCATCCTTAATCATTTCAAAAGGAGATATAAATAAGCCCCAATGGCCCCTTTCCTTCGTTTTTTACCTTTGGAAAAGAAGGGAGTGCTTTGAAAGCCATAGAGAACAGTCTCGGGTAGAAAACTAGAGATGCTGTGCGCCTATAGACACCCTCAGTGCATTTTTTGCAGCGAACGCTGCGCGCCTGAACGTCAGTGCCGCGCGTTCTGTTGACTGCCCAGTGTGCAGAGCCTGCCACCCGACAACGCCCAGGCCACTGCCCATCTCTTCATATAGGGGCCGCTCGAGCCGGACGGTGCTACGTGCCCAACACTCCTCCTTTCGCATACCTCGTGTGCAAGCCCGCCCGAGCTGAGGGTTTTACGTGCCCACTGTTACGTCTCTGTAACAAGCAAGATTGGCAAAGTCCGATCACAGAGTTAACATCATTTCAACCAACTTTGGGATTCTAGGATCTAGCCCTCCTGAATCCGGAGAGGGATCTCTCCAATATGTACAAAGATGGATATTGTCTTTGAAGTTTAGGGTGAAGGTATTAGGCTAGTTATGAAGGCCAAGGGTTTTGTTTGGTTTTCTCAGATGGTTGAACATAGTTGCTGTCTGAGACGGAAAGATCTATATGCAAATAGGTTCAAAGGTGAGAAGTTGCAAGTGAACAAAATAAACTTTGATTCTAAAGAAAGGTGATGGCAAGTTTTCAATCCATTGGGCTATGGAGTCATAAGAGAATTTAATTGAAACAACCAGGTTCAAGAATAATCTATGGGGCAAGTCATCTAGGCCTAAGGATCTCTTTGAAGTTTGATTTATGGAATGGGGTGATTACAAAAAGAAAGGGAATTAACAGATGCAGAACAAAGAGCAGCCCAGGATCTGGTAAGTACTTTGAAACTAGCCAGCCTTTGACCAGGCACTTAAGAAAAACATAGAAGCAAACTAGGATCTGGTAAGTACTTTAAAACTAGCCAGCCTTTGATACACTTCTAATAGAACACAAATTTAAAACAAAGGGAAACTTAAAAGGCAACCTTTGGAGCAGGAAGTAGCGGGCAGGGCTCACCTTTCTCCTCATCTTAGTCCTTCTTTACTTAGTTACTTTCAAGACAATCACCAAGATCACACAGAATGGCCCAAGATCTGATAAGTACTTTGAAACTAGTCAGCTTTTGACACATTCTAAGGGAAACAGACAAATAGTTGAGAAAACAAGAAAGGGACTCAGGGCTAACCTTTGATTTCCTCAATTCATTCCTCACACAACATATATGAAAGTAACATTTAAAAATAACATTCAGCAGTGACGAAAAGATGAGGGAACGCCAACATATCTGTGCTTAGACTGAATTAAATCATTTCTAAATAACACAATTAGAAGAAAACATTGGGATAAAGATTTTTCAGCCAGAGAAGGTCACTGATGTACAGCAAACTCTAACACTGTTTAAACTGTTCTTTATAGTGGAAAATGAAACAAATTGAAACAGAAATAAAATGACAAGTTACAGTGAGAATAACATCACCATCAGCATAGACCAGGATCCCATAAATCGGCTTGTATTGATTGCTTCAAACCGGTTACAATCTTCAAATCCAATGTTTTAATTCACCTCTCTTCACAACCTAATCTATCTGTTACAAGCAGAGCTCCAAGGGCCCATGAAACCACTATTTATAGTCAAGATTTTTCCACTCAGAAACAGCTACAGCGCTTCAACAATTACATTCACAACCAACTAATCCAACCCCTCACTCATCTTCTTCTGGAGTATTTATAGAAGGATGAGGAGGTGAGATCTGATAAAAAGATCTCAAATACAATCAATGCAGAATTAATGTCTTCCTGACCCTGTGAGGTTCGATGAAGAAATTATACAGGTGTTACATTGCATTAATGCGTTTATATTTAAGAAGTAAGCTCGAGGAGAGCTTTTGTTGACCTTTGAGGCACTGCATACTATTAGGGCTATTCTGCAAATATTCTGGAATAAAATCTTGTGCAGAAATAACTTCTTAGTTGTTCCGAGGCATAGTATCTGATCTTGTTCAATAAATTCGGCCTCTGACTGATCGTTCTGAGGCAATAGGTGGCACCGGGGTAGTTGAGGAATCAATTCACCTCAAAGTATGGCGGTGGAGGCGATCTGTTTGATGAACACTTTTAGGTTTTGCTTTAATCCGTTTTCTAAGCCGGGGATTAGGCTTTTGATAACCGTCTTAGCCGTAATCCCCGCCAATTTATTCATAAAACTGCTGCTCTGGTTCATTCTGTCTTCAAAACCTGATACTCTTTCTCTGCTCTGATATCGATGGCATTCTTCGAGCTTTACAGGGATATGCGGCAACCAAAGCTCATGAAACTTTGTTGATATCATTGTTCTTCTCCGTATGATCGATTCCCTGGATAAATCGGAAGGACTGGAGTCGTCACCCTCATCCTTTATATTTTCATAGAATACGAAGAAAAAACCTTAAAAACCTGCAAAATACAAGAAAAATGAGGAAATCCTGCGTTATATGGATAGACTTCATCGGAAGTCGTGCGAGAAAATGGAAAGATAGGGACCGTTGATTGTATCGCGATCAATGGTTGGGAGCAAATTGAACAGTCAACGGGGAAAAGGTGGACTGTACAACGGAATCGGGAGAATAAATGAGAGCCGTCGATCTGTAGAGATCGACGGTGGGGATCGGCTCTTGGAATACGCCGGGGAAGATTTAACGGGCGGGCGAGTTCGTTAAAGGGTGAGTGAAAAAGGCGATCAGGGACCGTCGGATGGGAGGGCCCAGATCCGACGGTGGGGATGAATCCCGCTGCGGGGCCATAGGATGAGGTTTAACGCGTGGGAAATAGACATGGCATGGCGGTTTTGGGGTGAGGTGGAGAACACGTGTCGGCCAGCGGGCGGAATCGCTGGCTGACGGGAGAAAACCGTTTAACGCGGAAAGCGGTGCGGGATATTTACCATGGTTTTGAAAGCGAGCGTGGGGGGAAAAAGGAGGGGGGGTCCACCAGGGTATGGGGTACACTCCGCACCGTTGATCCGTGGGACAGATCGACGGCTGAGTTTTAATATGATATTCTTTGGTGGAAAAAATAAAATAAACCCGACTTTGCATTTTACAAAGGTTTTCAATGTTTTCGGGTGATAAATTATTTCTGAGGGTTAAGCGCCTGGCGGTCCTAGCACGAGGTTCCGGCGTTGGGGCATATGGAGGAGGAAACGAAAAGGGGCTTAGCCTGAGGGGCTAAAACCTAACGCATAGAAACGCATGTTTTTCTATGGTTTTTAACTGTTTTTTGCAAAAGGAGAAAGGTTTCGATAAGTCAAAAGTGGGTTTTTAACCTTAGGAAATGAGATTAATGGAGGAATAGGGAATATAAAAGGGTTTGATGGGGTTTTTATGGATGAAAGGAGATTTGAAGAAACGAAGGAAAGGTGGAAGAAGGGGAGAGGAAAAAGGAGGAGGATGCAACAATATTTGATTAGGATTTTCATGGAACATCAGAGGTAGAGAGGATGGAGAGTATGTAGAACCAATCAGTAGTTTGTGATCTTACCAACAGTCTTCAAGCACCAACAAGTTTCAAGATTGAATTTGTTTCTTGAAGGCTGCCAAGAATATTTAGCCACCAGCTGATATAATTGAAAAATATAGGTGGCTAACAGTGGCTCCACTTGGGGATGGTGCCTTCCTGAAGGCATCAAGAATTCAGACTTGATTTCTCTGGGATGCTGACTGGTGTCTGACCCAGCACTTGCTCTTGCTTTTCTTCTGGAAAAAATAATGTCAGTCATGAAAGAGAGATGAATTTCATCAATACAGCTTCTACCTACCCCAATCCTACTGATCTAACATTTTTTCTTCATCAGAGTGCACTTGGATTGGCAAACTCTTTACACAACATTTTATTCTTTTGAAAGCAGGAAATCTAATCTACTTCTACTCCTTATTTCTCCCTGAACTTAGATTAAACAGTTGAGCTCAGATATTCCTCTACCTATTCTACTGTTTTTTGGGATTAAATAGTCCAACAAACTTTTATTCACTAAATTCTACAGCGGAAATTTAAAAATAGCCAAGTCAAGATTGAGCTGTTTGACTTGCTATGATCTATGGCATAAAGACAAGCTGCACATAGATTATTATTTGCAGAAAAATTTAAATCAAAACAGAAGGCTTAAGATCTGAAAATTTTCTCATTATGGCCTTCTCTCATATTCACAGCTCTGTTCTTTCTTTTTAGTGAGCTATCTTTGCTTCTCTTCTGGTTCAAGTTTTGAGTGAATTAGAACCAGGTCTTTTCTCTTTGACTCAGAAATTGGAGTAGTTTTGAGTCAGTTTTGGAAACTTTGGTTCAGATTTTGAGTGTGTTTGAACCTTCATTTCTACCCTAATCTATCTACTGATAAGCCAAGATTAAACAGTTTGGCAAATCAAATTTGCTACCCTATCAGCAGAAAATTGAAAGCTAATTGGTCAAGATTAAATAGTTTGACCAATTAGAAGTGTGTTTCAAGGAGTGGCATTTAAGCTTGCACACTTTCAGATTCATTTCTCTTTTTTGGCATGGGGCCTTGCCTTTCTTGTTTTTCATTTCTGCCCTCTTTTCTTTCTTTCTTTGTTTTTGTATTTTTTGATTTTTCATAACTTTAAATGCAATGGTGGATGAAGTATTTACAATGGAAAAGGTAAAAGGCTTCAAAACTTAGAATAGCTTAAGAAAGGTAATGTTTAAGCATCCTGCCATTGACAGGACCCCCAAACAATTTTGCTCCATTCAGCTCTTGTAAGAAAAATGCATTGTTCCCAGCAACTGAATGAATGGAGTAAGGGCCAAGCCATAGATTGTCAAATTTACCATGCTTTCCCTTGTCCTCCCTCTTTGAGTCCCACTTTAAGACTTTGTCCCCAATTTTGAAATTGCTGGCCTTTGTTCTTCTGTCAAATATCTTCTTGATATTGTCTTGCTTCTGTAATGCTTTGTTGTAAACTTCCTCCCTGGTTTGCTGAAGATGAATGGTCTGATTTATTCTTCTGATTATGTCATTTTCTTCAGTCTGCAACTCTTGAATTAACTTCATAACTGGTACACCAAGGCTGTTAGGAAAAATTGCATCTGCACCATATACAAGCTGGAAGGGTGACATACCAATAGACTTCTTCAAAGTCAATCTGTCAGACCAAAGTGCATGAACCAGCTTTGTGTGCCAAGACTTCTTGTTGCCTTCCAACAGTTTCTTTATTATGTTCACTAAGCTTTTGTTGGAAGACTCTGCAAGTCCATTACCTTGAGGGTAATAGGTTGTGGAGTGCCCCAATGCTATCTGGTATTTGTGACAGAATTCTACCATTCTCTTTGACCCAAATGCTGCAGCATTATCTGTAATGATTTTGGTAGGACAGCCAAATCTGGAAAGGATATTGGTTTCTATGAATTTTATGATAACTGAATCATTGGCCTGTCTACAAGGAATGGCTTCTATCCACTTAGTGAAATAGTCTGTGGCAGTAAGGATCCACCTGTGTTGAGCAGAAGATGATGGATGGATTTCTCCTATGAAGTCAACTCCCCACTGTTGGAAAGGGGCTTCAACAGTGATTGGATGCAGAGGAAGGGGTAGTAATTTTCTCTTGCCCTCGAACAATTGGCATTTATGGCAAGTGGTTGTAAGTTTGTGCACATCAGGAAAAAGAGTAGGCCAATAGAAACCAGCCCTCAAGATTTTGTTGGCTGTTGACTTCCAGTACAAATGGCCTCCACACTCTCCTTCGTGGAATTCCTGCTTAATATTTTCTGCATCAAACTCAGGCAAACATTTAAGCAATATACCACTAGCATTTTTCCAATAAAGACATTTATCAATAATGCAATAGTTTACATCTTTTAACTTTAGGAATCTTGCCTTTGTTTTGGATAAACCAGGAGGAGTGTTTAAATTAAGCAAAACATAAACAATATTAGTGTACCAAGGAGAATTCGCAAAATAATCTTCAACAATGGGGGTTGAGAATTCTTCTTGGTCATCTAAAGCATTAATCATATTAATATCAAGAACCTCACAATTTGATTCAGCCATTAGCCTAGCTAGACCCTGTCCTTTGATAAGCTTAGTGGGTTTAATCTCTAAATCATATTCAAGAATAACAGCAATCCACTTACCTCTCTTACCATCTGGATCCTGGGTTAGAATGTCCTTTACAACTGAATTTGGGACAAAGGCAATAATGTGTGAGTGAAGGATGTATACCCTGAAGTATTTTAAAGCTTTCACCAAAGCAAAAGCCTGTTTTTCCATAATGTTATACCTCAAAGGGGCATCCCTCAATGCCTTGCTAAAGAATGCAATGGGCTGCTCTTGCCCTTGTGGATTTTTCTGTAAAAGGACAGCAGCTATAGTATGTTCTGATGCAAATGAGAAGATATAAAAATCTTTTGAAAAATCAGGACTTATAAGAACCGGTGTTTTGGTTAACGCTTGTTTCACCAGCTCAAAGGATGTCTTTGCTTTCGAGGTCCATTTTACCCCTTGCTCCTTCTTCAACATGTTTGTGATATTCCTAAGGAGCTCAGCCAAGTTGGGGATGAACCTTCTCAAAAAGTTAATCTTTCCTATGAAAGACTGCAACTCTTTGATATTTCGAGGATGAGAGATTTGCAATATGGCCTCAATCCTCATGGGATCTATCTTTATGCCCTGCTCGGAAATGATATGTCCAAGGAGCTTACCTTCTTGGAGGCCAAATAAAGTCTTCTTGGGGTTCAAAGATATCCCAAACCTTCTGCACTTCTCGAAAACTTTCCTCAAATGTTCTAAGTGTTCTTCATCTATTTTTGAAAACACAGTTACATCATCAAGATAGATAATGATGAAGAAGCCCAATTCTTCCGAGAATGCTATGTCCATGGCTCTCTGAAAGGTTGCTCCAACATTCATTAAACCAAAAGGCATTTTCACATACATGAAAGTGCCCCATGGTGTAGCAAAAGTTGTCTTTAATTGATCATCAGGGTGGACTAGGACTTGATTATACCCTGAATAGCCATCCAGCAAAGAAATTCTTTTAGACCCCACCACTCTTTGCAAAATATGATCCATCTTGGGCAAAGGGTAGTTGTCTTTTAAAGAAGCTTTGTTTAAATTTCTGAAGTCTATACAAAGTCTGATTTCTCCGGTCTTTTTCCTAACTGACACCAGATTAGATACCCACTCGGAATATCTAATAGGGACAATAATGTCAGCATCGTGCATCTTCATGATTTCCTTCTTAACCAATGGCAACTGGACAGGATTGATTCTGCGCAGTTTTTGTTTGAATGGTTTTTGGTTTTCTTTAAGAGGGATTTTGTGCTGTATTATTTCAGTGTCATAGGATTTAAGATCTTCGTAACTCCATGCAAAAACATCAGAAAATTCTTTAAACAACTCTAAGTATTTGAGTTTAATGTGAGCTGGTAAAGTTTTAGACAGTTTGATCAATCTCGGTTTTTCCTCACTGCCTATATTACATTCCTCCACTTCAGTTTCTACAGGTTCCAGTTTCGGTTTGTTGGCCACATCATCAAAATCAAACAGCTCTTCTAGAGGGGCCAAACCCTTGGGCAGACTATCATTATTAAAATGCAGAGTTTCCATTTCTTCTGTTTTAGATTTAGCACTTAATTCTGTTTGGTTTCTAGACGAGATAGTCTGAAGGTTTATATCTACCAGCTGTGGAGATGGTTCTTCTTCACCAAGAAAATTTTCTTCACTGCAGTCTGTATCATAGTCTGAATCTGAACTATGGGGTTCAAACTCATTTTTGAATTGCATGAAGTCTTCTATTTGTTTATCTCCATCGAATACCTGCCAATATTTCTTGTTATCTGGGATAGCTGGTCTGAATTTTATCTGAGAGGTGTCATCATACAGTATTGGACAGGTTCTAGCAGCAAAGGCTAAATTGTGGGCTGCAATGTTTCTTTTTCTTGGGACAAAAGATAAGGTGTACTCCTCAAATGTTTTTAAAAGATCAATGACATCATTCCTGTAGGCCCTAAGTCTGGGGTGATTTGCATTGTACTCCCCATTGACTTGCCTAATGATTAATTCAGAATCCCCATATACATCTATTCTCTTGGCACCTAATTTTTTTAAAAGATGCAAGCCTAAGAGAAGGGATTCATATTCTGCTATGTTGTTGGAACACTGAAAGTTTAATTTGCATGAGATACATTCTGTATGATTGTTTTCAGTGTTGGTGATCCAGACACCTGCACCAGCATTTGTTTTGGTGCATGACCCATCAAAATACATAGTCCAGAGAGGCAGATTTTCCGTTTGGTGAATGGACGTTGTATCATTTGATTCCTCAAGTTTCTCATCGGGTTGAGGACTGTCTTTCTGACTGTCAAGTTTTGAGCTCAAAGGATTGATAACTTGGAGTTCAAGGTCTGTGTTAAGTTTGCTAGGATCTTCAGACACAATAGACCGTTTCGGCATTTGAACGTTGTGTTCCCCCTCTTCTATTTCAACCATCGATTCCATTGAAGCAATTTGTTCTGTGAGTGCTTCATCATTGAACATGATAAAAGAATCAAGGCTTGTGTTTATAGCATAGAGAGGGGAGTTTTGGGGCCGATCCTGACTTGTTACTGTGTACTGCATGTGGGATTCCCTGTAAAGCTTCCTAGTTTGGTTAAAAACATGGATAGTTGCATAGGTCATGTCCATTTGCATGGTCCCCTGTAACTTAGCCCCCCAAGATCGTGATAAAAGCATTCCATACTTTGGAGGGACATCAGCCACAACAACATCCATGACTAAACATTTAGCTGGAATTTGGGCTAGATTAACACAGAGATCCTTAATCAATCCTAGACACTTAACTCTGCTCGAGTCAAAAGAGTACAGGTCTTTGTAGGGTCTGGTAATTTCAAGACCCAGGCTCTCCATTACAGCTTTTGGCATTAAGTTATGGGAAGCACCTGAGTCATGCATAGCATTATGCAGAATTCTATCATGAATGTTTAAGCTTACATAAAAGGGAGGGACAAGACCTTCTTGGAACTTTCCTTCAATCTTTGGACCAAAAATAAGCTCTGGTTGGTCATCATTAAGGTTGAGAGTATCTTCATTATCTTCTATTTTTAACGCCTTCAAAATTTTAGACCTATATACATGCTGGGCAGCTAACTCAGTCAAAGGAACAGAGATTTTAATCTTTGAGATTTCCTGTTCTAGGCTGAAAAGGTTTTGATTCTTCAAAGTATTGACTTCAGCCCTGTTTGCTGCCACTTTATCAGCAATAACCGCTTGCTGATGTGGTTTATCTATAGTTAAAACAGTTGTTTTCGCAGGAGTACTAACCGATGTGCTAGTACTACTATCGTTGGCACTTTGTTTTTCGATATTTTGAGTGCCTTTCTCTTTACCATTACCAGAATCGACCACCACCGTTTTGTCCTTTGGTTTGATCGTTTTAGACTTGGTTGCAGTGCTGTTTTGAGAAGGTTTGTCAGAGGTTTTATTGTTGGGGGTTTGTTGATTAGATTTACTTCTGAGTTCATATTCCCTTAAAGGTTCTATGACAGCATTCTCCATGTTTTGATAGTTGTTCTCAGCATCATTTCTTCTGTCATCATAAGGTGTATAAAGACCTTGTTTATTTTCATAATGAACCTCAAAGTCATCATCATCTACCCCAAATAAGTTTATATCATCTTCCTCTGTTATTTGATCTGTTTGTTCAACCTCACTTAAAAAGTTCTGATGAAAGGGAGGAATGACCTGCTGATCATCTTCCCTGGGTCTGTTTGGAGGCTGATTTCTTCTAAGATTCTGACTCTGGTTTTGGTTTCTGTTTTGAGGAGCATTTTGATTTAGACTTGCTTGTTCTCTCTCTAGAATGCTCATTTTCTTCATCATTTCTTCCATCATTCTTTCCATCTTTGAGCTTGAAGTAGAAGGGGTGGATTCCTCTCTAAAAGATACTCTCTTTTCAGCTTTCATCCTTGCTCTTTTCTCCATGAGGTTCACCTCCATAGAAAGGGCACCTCTTTGCATATCTTCAAGAGTTGCAAAGACTCTTTCTCTGAGTGAATAAGTCATGTCTGGGTCAAACCCTTCGGGGAATTTGTTTAAGGCTGATCCCTGGGGAGGTTTCAGTTCAGGGGAAAGTGCATTATACACACTGTTGAATCTGGTACAATAAGCTTGTACACTTTCCCCAGGGTTCCTATGGAGATTGTTATAGTCGGCAAGGATTTGGAGAGGGTTTTTTCTTACTTCCCATTTGTTTAAGAATGTTTGATGGAAGGCTTGAAGGTCGTTAATACTATGGGGGGTTAAACCTTTAAACCATTTTCTCACTTCTCCCCCCAAACTTTGAGCAAACAATCTGATTTTGACAGATTCATTATCAATTTCATTTCTGTCAAAGTAGTCATTCATCTTATCCACATGTTGAGATGCTGTTATGGTATTATTAGCATCATATAATGGAATTTTGGACTGATAGTCCTGTGGAAGATTGACTAATGGTACAGGAAGGACCAAGGGAGCATACCATGCTGCCATGATATGTGGTGGGGGTGGGTTTACAAGTGGAGGTGTGGTTTGAAGTGGAGTGGTTTGAACGGTGGATGAAAGATGAACAGAAGTGGAAGGAACAGCAGTAGCTCTCTGAGCTGATCTCGGATGAGAGACACCTAGATTATGTAGGAAATGTAAATCCGGAGGTGTTGATTCTCTATTCTCAAAAGTTTCACTGGTTTCGGGAGATGAAAGGGTAGGCTCAGAATCTAACTGATCTAAATCACCAAATGACCTAGTTCTGAATGGGTTTAATAAGTCAATTTGTGATTCATGAAGAGCTGAAAGGTTTTCAGGGACTGAATTGGCTCTTAGGGGTGGTCTGAAGATAGTTGAGGATTGTATCTTAGGAGACTTCCTAAGAATTCTTTCTGGGTTATCAACTATTTCAGGAGGATCTGGGTCAGGATGGGCTCTAGTGTGAATCTTTTTAGGAGCCACAATGTTTATGTGATTAGACCCAATCTAAACAAGAAAAGTTCAACCAGATATGACAATCTTTAGACGGTTAACTAATCTGCTTTCTCAATTCGAATCCTGCAGTCCTTTAACTAAATTTGAATGATTTTATAATGATAAGGGTTCTTTCCAGTGGAGTCTTAAGGTCTGTTCAGGATGGTGGAGTCGCCAGGTGGAAGGCTCAAAGTATTTTCCAAGGAGTACACTATCCACCACAGTGTTTATGAAACATTCCTTTTCAGAGATGTCTCGAAACACAACAAACTCTAACCAGAGATTGACTGGGAGGGCATTCACCAGATATGTCACCCCCAAAAGAGGATGAGATCCAGAGGCTACCTGGCCCTTTCCAGACTCTGTCTAAGAGTATAGGGTAAAACACATCAAAGACGTATACAAGATATCAAAACTAGTGTTTTACTACCAATCTGAAATGTTTTTGGTATTTTCTGAATTGTTTATATTGTGGTTTAAAAGAATGTCCTAACTTTGCCTCAAAAATTAGCTACGGTTATGAAGCAAAGACAGTCTATCCTTATGGCTAAGCTAGCTGATTTTCCAAGGTTAGATAAAAACTTAAAAGAATCCTAGGATTGACCTAGTTTGTCACTGATTCAATTGATCTTCATCTTAATTACCATTTTCTTGGTAGTGCTTGGGAAGGCTGCTTTTTACTCTCAAGATGTTGTATGAAGATTCTGGGTAAGGAGTCCCCAGCGGAGTCGCCAGAAATGTTAGTTCCTGGTGGCTCTGCTGCAAAATAGAACAATTGTCATGGAACCAGAGATTTTGAGTTAAAGTCTTCCCCAGCGGAGTCGCCAGAAATGTTAGGTCTCTGTAACAAGCAAGATTGGCAAAGTCCGATCACAGAGTTAACATCATTCTTACCAAATTTTGAGTTCAGGATGTTAAGCCTCACAAATCCGGAGGGGATCTCTCAATGTCCTAGATGATTGTCTTTGAGTTTCAGGGGTGATGATGGGCTGGTTAGAAGGCCAAGGGTTTGTTGTTTCTGGACAGGCCTGAATATAGTTCTTCTGGAACGAGGAAAAATCTATATCAAACCGTTCAAAAAGATGTGAAGTTTGCAGTGAATAAAAATAACTTTAATTCTAAAAGATGATGACATTTTCATCCATTGGTACCTTGAGTCCTTAGAAGAAATTAATTGACTCCAGGGTTCAAGAGTAATCTATGGGCAGTATCCACGGCCCAGTTCTCCTTGAAGTTTATTTATGAATAGGATGGATACAAAAAAGAAAGGAGTTATGATGCAGACAAAGAGAAAACGATAGTCTTAGCTAAATGCACAAAACAACCGTGTCTTGACCCAGGCATAAGAACAGAAAAACAAACCAGGATACGAAGGGAGACATTGAAACTAGCCAGCCTTTGATACACTTCTAATAGAACACAAATTAAAAACAAAGGGAAACTTAAAGGTAACCTTTAGAGCAGGAACTAGCGGGCAGGGCTCACCTTTCTCCTCATCTTAGTCCTTCTTTACTTATTTGCTTTCAAGACAATCACCAAGATAACACAGAATGGCCCAAGATCTGATAAGTACTTTGAAACTAGTCAGCTTTTGACACATCCTAAGGGAAACAGACAAATAGTTGAGCAAACAAGAAAGGGACTCAGGGCTAACCTTTGATTTCCTCGATTCATTCCTCACACAACATATATGAAAGTAACATTTAAAAACAACATTCAGCAGTGACGAAAAGATGAGACGCCAACATCTACGTGTAGGCGAATTAAATCATTTCTAAATAACACAATTAGAAAAACATTGGGATAAAGATTTTTTCGGCCCGAGAAGATGGCGATGCACAACAAAACTCTAACATTCAGCGCTATTTTATAGTGAAAATAAACAAATTGAAAACGAGAAAATAAAATGACGATTACGGTGAAAATAACATCACCATCGACATGAACCGAGGATCATAAATCGACATTGATTGTGACAGGTTACAATCTTGAATCCCGATATTTTAATTCACCTCTCTTCACAACCTAACCTATCTGTTACAAGCAGAGCTTCAAGGGCCCATGAAACCACTATTTACAGTCAAGAGTTTTCCACTCAGAAATAGCTACAGCGCTTCAACAATTACATTGACAACCAAATAATCCAACCCCTCACTCATCTTCTTCTGGAGTATTTATAAAAGGATGAGGAGGTGAGATCTAATAAAAAGATCTCAAACACAATCAATGCAGAATTAATGTCTTCCTGACCCCATGAGGTTCGATGAAGAAATTCTACAGGTGTTACATTGCATTAATGTGTTTATACCTAAGAAGTAAGCTCGAAGAGAGCTTTTGTTGACCTTTGAGGCTCCGCATACTATTAGGGCTATTCTGCAAATATTCTGGAATAAAATCTGGTGCAAAAATAACTTCTTGGTTGTTCCGAGGCATAGTATCTGATCTTGTTCAATAAATTCGGCCTCTGACTGATCGTTCTGAGGCAATAGGTGGCACTGTGGTGGTTGAGGAATCAATTCGCCTCAAAGTATGGCGGTGGAGGCGATCTGTCTGATGAACACTTTTAGGTTTTGCTTTAATCCGTGTTCTGAGCCGGGGATTAGGCTTTTGATAACTATCTTAGCCGTAATCCCCGCCAATTTATTCATAAAACCGCTGCTCTGGTTCATTCTGTCTTCAAAACCTGATACTCTTTCTCTGCTCTGACATCGATGGCATTCTTCGAGCTTTACAGGGATATGCGGCAACCAAAGCTCATGAAACTTTGTTGATATCATTGTTCTTCTCCGTATGACAGATTCCCTGGACAAATCGGAAGGATTGGAGTCGTCACCCTCATCCTTTAGATTTCATAGAATACGAAGAAAAAACCTTAAAAACCTACAAAAAACAAGAAAAATGAGGAAATCCTGCGTTATATGGATAGACTGCATCGGAAGTCGTGCGGGAAAATGGAGAGATTAGGACCGTTGATCGTATCGCGATCAACGGTTGGGAGCAATTTGAACAGTCAACGGGGAAAAAGGTGGACTGTACAACGGAATCGGGAGAACAAATGAGAGCCGTCGATCCGCAGAGATTGACGGTGGGGATCGGCTCTTGAATGCGCCGGGGGAGATTTTAACGGGCGGGCAAGTTCGTTAAAGGGTGAACGGAAAAGGTGATCAGGGACCGTTGGATGGGAGGGCCCAGATCCGACTGTGGGGATGAATCCCGCTGCGGGGCCATAGGACGAGGTTTAACGCGCGGGAAATAGACATGGCACGGCGGTTTTCGGGGTGAGGTGGAGAACACGTGTCGGCCAGCGTGTGGGATCACTGGCCGACGGTATAAAACCGCTTCCGGACGAAAGGTGGTGCGGGCACAAAACCGGTGGGAAAGGAAAAATAGCGCGGCGAAGGCGGGGTCCACCAGGTGAGGGGTACACTCCGAACCGTTGATCTGTGGGATAGATCGACGGCGGAGTTTTAATATGATTTTCTTTGGTGGAAAAAATAAAATAAACCCGACTTTGCATTTTACAAAGGTTTTCAATGTTTTCGGGTGATAAATTATTTCGGAGGGTTAAGCGCCTGGCGGTCTTAGCACACGGTTCTGGCGGGGGGACATATGGATGGAGAGAAAGCAGGGGCTTAGCCTGAGGGGCTAAAGCCTAACGCATAGAAAAACGTATGTTTTTCTATGGTTTTTTAATGATTTTTGCAAGAGGAGAAAGGCTCCGATAGGTCAAAAAGTGGGTTTTTATCCTTAGGAAAGGAGATTAATGGAGGAATAAGGAATATAAAAGGGTTTTATGGGGTTTTTATGGATGAAAGGAGAGTTGAAGAAACGAAGGAAAAGTGGAAGTAGGGGAGAGGAAAAGGAGGAAGATGCAGCAATATTTGATTAGGATTTTCATGGAACATCAGAGGCAGAGAGGATGAAGAGTATGTAGAACCAATCAGTAGTTTGTGATATTACCAACAGTCTTCAAGCACCAACAAGTTTCAGGATTGAATTTGTTTCTTGAGGCTGCAAAGAATATTTAGCCACCAACTGATATAATTTGAAAAATATAGGTGGCCCTAACGGATCTCAAATATTGAAGTTGCTAAAACTCTCATAAGGCAACAGAATGAAGATATTGCTGCCTTGAGAAAAAAACTCAAACTTCCACAGAGTGAAAACCCACAGGCTAAAGAAATTCTTCAGGAGAAAACAAAAAAATATGAATTAATGTAGCTAGTTTTAAAGATGACAGCTCAGATCAAAGAAATGGAGAATCAAACAGAAATTCTAATGAAGGAAAATGAAACATTGAAAAAATCACAGGAAGTCTCCATTCCTACAGTCATTCCAACTTTCAATATTGTTGTTCCTTCTACATTGGCAGAACATTTAGCACCAAAAGAAGTATTGGCACTTGCAGTGTCAATTACATCTAAAGATATTTCTGCCACTTCATCATCTACATCACAAGTAAAAAAAACAAGTGAAACAACTGACATAGTAAAGGCTATGAAATACCTGTCCCTAAAGAATAAAGAGTTAATCAACTTGAAAGGCACCATTCGAAATCTTGAAACATCAAATAGAGATGCATTGATTACATCAAAGGGACATGAGCAAAGAGAAATCAAACTTCAAGAGCAGGTAAAGATTCTATAGCAACAGGTCAATCTCAGTGAACAGGTATCATATATCAAGAATTATCTTTGGAACAACATAATTCAAGGCATACATATACAGTGGCATTCAATCAAAATCATTTATTCATAGAAGGATTTACTCAAGGTAGCACAAATGGAAATTCAGAAGAAAAAATAACTGACTGACAAACCTTCTCAAGCTTTGAAACTAATTACATTTTTGAACAACAACAACAAAAAAGAAGAGCTTGAAGAGCTGAAAATTCATGATAGGACTGAAAGCATACTACAAATCAAGAAATTCTCGAATAAAAGGAATATGATGAATAATTTGGAGGAAAGATGTAAAGACATGAACTTGTCAATCATAAGGTTTTTGGCCAAATACACAATACTAACACAAGTAGGCCTTCCAGACATTCATGCCTTGAATGAAAAGTTAATGGTGCAGAAGGATTATGATAAGTAAATCAGGGCTCATGCCAAAGAGCAGACCAGCAAACCTTTACCACAAGGTTCCCCAACTGGAAAAGTTATTTTAGAGTACTTTGAGAACTTATTTTTTCTGCAAAATGAAATTAAACACATCTTCATTGTCAAGCCAAACTTTGCAAAATATAGAGAGGAAGATGAGAGCTACAGGAAATTGAAGAACATGAGAATTCCCGGTGTAGAACAATGACAGGAATTCACTGATTTGATATAAAGGTTTGCAAACAAAGAAAAACATTACTGTTACCTAAGGTAAAAATTAGACTGAAAGTGTATTAGAGTAATGATCAGAGTCAAAGAGTATCAGTCAAAACAATTTTTACTGTAGGTTATTCCTCATTTTACAGCAGTCAAGCAGTAAGAAAACAACGAAAAGAGTATCAGAGTATAAAGTATGGGATGAAGAGTGTATTACAAGTTATCTTCCAGAAATATTTTTCCAAGTGCCAACAAGACAACAAATCAGTTAGATAAGATAATTAGTTCTATTTTTTCTTAAATAAAAGGACAGATTGCCAGTTTGTTTGGCAATTGTCCTTCTTTTGATGTAATAATGTTTATTTTTGCCTAGAGATATTCCTACATGTCTCTTAGATATTTTGTAACAATTTTTGTATAAATAATTCTCTTTTTGAAGTATTAAAGGGGTGGAATAAAAGTTTTTGAGATTATTATAGATATTTTTGCTGGTGCATTGGAGGCTCATGTGTTGATTGGATAGCAACAGATTGGACAACAGTTAACTGGACTTCATAACTCAGGATTCTTGTGATAAACTAATGAGTAAAGTGATTTTTTTATGTCATTGTTTCCTTTTCTAAAGTTCCACTCAATTTCATATACGTGTTCAAATCTGAATGATTAATTAGGAGTATTATTTCAGGATAAGTGTAAAAGACTCCCTGTCTTAACTAAGTGATCATTTCAATGTTTTCTGCTGATTTCTGGACCTAGGATTTCTTAGTTGCTCCTGAGTCCCGTTTTACCTCAACCTCCTTCTCCTTATTTCTGGATCAAAGGATCCTTCACTGCCCTTTATCCTAAAAGCAAGCCATCCCATCCAACCAAACTATTCAAATCTCTAATGGTTATTTTCCTTGCCCTGAGTACATTAGCATTCTTTTGGCCTTGCCTTTTAGTCTTGATTGCTACATTTTGACTCCATAGCCCAATGGACTAGTAGATCCCTCTCTAATTTGTCTCCAAGTAATCTTATTTTCCACCAAAATTTTCAAACAAACCAATTGTCCAATCATACCTAGCCTAAAATTTAAAACTAAAACAAAGCTAAATCATAAGGAGAGATCCCTCTCCGGAATTCAGGAAGGCTAGATCCTAAAATCTAAAAGAGGTTCTTGGTTACCCCTGGTTTTCTTTAACTATAAACCAAAATCCCACGACCTAAGAATTACTAGGGTGATAATAGTTAGTGTTAAGGAAACCTACTACACTGTGAAGGGCCCCTGCATGCATATCAGGTCATTTGGTTTCAGTTTTTAGTTTATTTCAAATACATTATCATTTCGTAGCTCGAATCTGGTTAATGCTTTGATTTATGTTTCATTTTCAAGCTCAGTTTAAATAATTCATTACTTTTTTTTTCTTATTTTGGAGATTCATTTCTTAAATTTATTCTTTCCATATTTTATAGAGCTCGGTTCATTTCTTTTTCATTTACATTTCAGGTTAAAAATTGCAGTAGATAAAAGCTCTATTTTTCATAGCATTTTAGTTTAAGTTAGTTTTCAATTCTCATGCTTTCATAAAACTAGGATTTTTACAACATTTCATGCTTTCATAATTTAGAGTTAGTTATTTGTTTGCTGCAACATAAAAATCTCAAAAATAAGTTGATAAAAAAAAAGTAGAAATTAATCTAACATATCTTTTGAAAGGAGTTATCTCACAAACCATTTTTAACGACTCAATTCAATTGAAATTAACTATAGGAATATCATTTAACATAGATAATAAATTGCTCAAAACTCACTGATCCATAGGAATTTAACACTAATCCAAAAATTAAAAAATTAACAAAACTCAAAATTAAATCCTCACTGTAATGAAAAATACTTCTAGCACATATAGTGCACTTGTACTTCATCAGTTTACTGACTCCGGTCGATAATTTATGCTTGCAATTTAAGAACATTAAATTGACTAAAAAACCATAGTTCCCTTGACCAGATCTACAAAATAACATGGGAAAAAAACCACTATGCCCAAAACCATGTGAAAAACCCATGCAAAAAATCATAGATAGGTCCGCCCACCTAATAGAGGGTCCAATTTTTTTATTTTTTATTTTATTTTATTTATTTATTATTTATTATTATTATTATTTTTATTTATTTATTTATTTTTTTCTGGGTGCTACCTTGAACCTCCTATAAGGAGGATACCGCCGCCTTAAAAACCACTCGACAGGGGGGCGGCAACCCCCCTTGTGACCCCCTCTTGTGCTCGACACAATGAACATGGGGATATATCGCCCCCCATTGTGTAACCCCCCGCGTGTGAATTTTATTGGAAAGAATATAACACACACCCAACACATAATCGATGGAATCCCAACCCAACTTGAAAGGGGATCTGGTCAGTTGAGCTATGTAGAGCTCTATTGTAGTTGTGCTGGAAATAGGGGATGCTTTCATCCCATTTGCATGAATGCTTCAGTTTATACATGTGAATAATGTGTATGATCATCTTGTTTATGAAATCTGTTTGGCCATCAGTTTGGGGGTCGAAAGCCGTGGACTTAGTGAGCTTGGTATACAACATTGACCATAGGATTGGCCAAAATGTACTCAAGAACATGCTGTCCCAATTTGAGATAAGGGACTGTGGGATCCCAAAATGTACCCACACTCATTATACAAAGAGCTTAACAGTGGATTTTGTTGTGAAACTCTTCTTTCAGGCTTCCAGAATGTCTGTCTCAGAGAATCTATCGACGACCATGAAAACACAATCATTGCCATGCTTAGTAGAAGGAAGGGCCGAGATGTAATCCATGGAGATATATTCTCAAGGTCGACTAGGAGTAGGAAGAGGAGTATATAGGCCCCACTTCTTGATGGTCAGTTTGTAAATGGCACAAACATTGCAGGATCTGATTAAATTCCCAATGTCCTTTTGAAGGTTCGGACAATAAAAATACTTTTGTAGCACTCCCACTATTTTCTCTAATTCAAAATGTCCAGTGACCCGATTTTAGTGCCCCTGCCTAATCATATTTTCATGCTCAATTGAAGGAACACAATTTTTTCCTAGGTGGAAAAACAATGCACCTTGGAGGTGAAAATTTGGAACTTGCTTACCTTCTAGGAGTTTCTAGTGTGTGTTGCCAAATAGTGGATCACTCTTGTAAAGATGCAATCACCTTGAAGTCTCATGCCCACAAGATTTAAGCACAATGGTTAGCATCACGACTAACGATTAGTTGAGGAAGTATGCAAAATTATTGGTGCTTCCCTTCTTGTAATTAATTTTTAAGAACTATTGCAGGTATGTGGACCGTTTCTTATGATGATCGTTCTACGACTTTCCTTGTGTCTGTATCAACTACAGGGGTCAGTGGTTTGTGTGGATGACCATTTCCTTCCACAGAATGTAATGTTTTCATTGTCGAAAGGCCTTGACAATGTAATATATCTCTTTTTCATAGGTGGGATAATTCCAGAATGTGTCTGAAAGTGTCTCACTATGATATGCCACTAGATGGCCCTTTTGTGTAGGAACTACACCAATAGCATAGGCGAAGGCATCTGTCTTAATCTCAAATGGTTTGTGTAGGCTTAGTAATGTGAGAACTGGTGCATAGCAGAGGAATTGCTTCAACTCTAAAAATGCCTTATGTTTGGATTCATACCAAAAGAAATTTTCTTTCGTTCTTCCCTTGGTGATTTGACTTAAAGGCCAAGTGATATGAGAGAAGCCCAACACGAACCCGAGGTAGAAATTGACATGAACCAGAAAGTTGCAGAGCTCTATTAGAGTGGTTGGGTATGGCCAATCATGAATGAATTGTATCTTAGCTAGGTCCACATGCACACTCCACTCATTAATGATGCACCCCAAATATTGAACCCGGGTCATACCAAAAGTTCATTCTCCAAAATGGCACGCAATTTGTGTTGTCACAGGGTTTCAAGGACCTATTGAATATGGTGGAGGTGCTCTTCATGTTGGACACCTAATCCTCTATGGGTAGGTGTGGAAGGTGAATAGTCACAAAGGATTCCAAGTGACCTTGGAAGATGAATCCAAGGGTCACACCAATGTAACATAAGTAGACATCTATGGTGAATAATTTGGATAAATCATGCTTATCTTTCTATGTGTGTGTTAACCTTCTCCTCCACCATGTGTGTATTTAACATGGTATCAGATCAGGTGTACTCTGATACCATGTTAGATACACATGTATGTGAGGTTGATATTCTTCCTCTTTTAGAACACTTCCTCTAGCAGAAGACTTCATATTCTTGCCAGCTTTGGAAGATTTCTAGGAAATGCATCAAGCATTCTAGTGTTGGTGGTCATCCTTAAACCATCACAGGTTGTAGACTTCCCTTATTTTAGGTTGAAGGTCTCCCTCTTCAAATATAAGGGACACTTCCTCTAGCAGAAGCCCTCAGCTTCTTGTCAGTTTTGGAAGAGTTCCGAGAACTGCAATAAGCGTTGTGTTCCAGTGTTGGTGGTCATCCTTAAACCATCTCTTTATGCCAACATTTCAGAGAGTTGATTCAGCCTAAGTGCTGCCATGCATACTTTTTAGATTTGTATTACAACTCTCTTCTTGGACTCACACATACCCCTTCGAATTAAGGGGGGGAATGTTGGACACCTAATACTCTATGGGTAGGTGTGGAAGGTGAACAGTCACAAAGGAGTCCAAGTGACCTTGGAAGATGAATCCAAGGGTCACACCAATGTAACATAAATAGACATCTATGATGAATAATATGGATAACTCATGCTTATCTTTATATGTGTGTGTTTACCTTCTCCTCCACCATGTGTGTATTTAATACTTCCCAACTCTCGTTGAATATTAGGACATTGCCCAAATATAACACCAAAAATGGGTTGGTGATGGGTTGAAAGATTCCGTCCATCAACCTCATGAAAGTTGCAGGGGAATTTGTCAACCCGAAAGGCATGACCAACCATTTGGAAAGGTCCTTCTTGAATTTGAAGGTATTCTTCCACACATCAGAGGGTTCGCTTGGTACCTAGTGATAACCGAACTTCAAGTCAATATTGATGAAATATTTCCCCGCCTTGAGCTGTTACAGAAGGTCATCGATCCGTGGGATTTGATACCTAATCTAGATAATGATCTTATTCATCAATCGATAGTCAATACAAAGTCTCTAGGTCCTGCACTTCTTTTGTACCAACACAGTCGGGCTCCCACAAGGTGATGAACTTGGCCTAATTTTCCCTTTCTGCAACAACTCTTGAATCTGCCTCTTGTTATCATCGTTCTCAATAACATAGCATCGATAGATCATTCTGTTGGGTAGTGACATGCCCGGGGTCAAATCGATGGAGTGCTTGACCTAACAGTGCAAGGGTACCCCTTTGGGTGAGGTGAATATGTCCCTATACTCCTCCATGACCTTGTCCATATACTCCTGTCATATGGAGGAGACATTTCTAGAGATCGTAGATGTGGCCAAAATATTCTTCTAGCCACGAGGGAAAATAATAAGGAAGAAAAATTTCCCAGTTTGGGAAATGATCTTACTAGATTTCTTCACAAAGATCAAAGAGATGGCATTAGGCACTGATACCTTTGATATACTTTGTAAATTATTTCCAAAATTAATAATAACAATATGAGGCTTAGAATCATACACAACACGCCGCTTCCACAAGTATGGTTTTCCTAATAATACATCACAAAATTTAAGAGGAGAAACATGACACAATACCTCATCTATAAAGGGCTTGATGTTGTAGGGAAGGCAACATTGCTGGCTGAGGCAGAGATGTCATCCTTGGTGAAGCCACCCGATGGTGTATGTATACAGGTGTTTTGTGGTCGGTAGGCCCAACCGCTTCATGACCTCTACTGAAATGAGGTGATTTTGGCTCTTGCTCTCGAAAATGAACTGTAGCAGAGAAATCTTCACCCATATTTGTGAGTGAAAGAGGCACTCCCCCTCCTCTGGATATTTGGGCTCATTCTTCTAGATATTGGTGGTGGAAATGGTGGCACTCACCTCTACATCAGTAATCTCCTTCCCTTTTTTATTTCCCTTGTTAGGTTCTAGCTTAGAGTTGGAACATGCATTTGATTCAGAAGCATTCAGATCAAGCACAAGTGACTGCTTGGCCCGACAGTCACTTGTGTTGTGAGTGGGGCTCTTATGGAACTCACACCATTTTCCCGTGTCCTTCATTGTCTTCATGGTGTTGTTATTTTCATGTGGTTTCGGCGGGTTGTCTTGGGTCACCCAACCTTGGGTTTATCCTTTGTTCTATTGTTTTGGGGCACCTTTCCCTTTCTTCATATTCATAGATCCAAAGTATTTCTTATTTTGTTTCGATATTGAAAATGTATTGATAAGCAACACCGAGTGAGGAGATGTACATGAAATCCATCTCATCTTGGATGTACTTGTATAAACAACCGCTATACTTGAGTACCAAATTCTAGTAAGAATCCTTGATAACCAAATTTGTGCAAAGGGTATGAAAAATATTTGTGAACTTTGGCACATATTTGTCCCTTCCATGCCACAACATGGTCCACGTTATATATTTATCTTCATAGTTACCGATAGGGTAATATTGTTCCTTGGTGGAATCTTGGAAATAATTTCGAGTGGGTGCGAATGAAAATAGTGAGGGTTCCCTATTTTCCCTCTTCTCACAGTGGGTATCCCACCATTCCTTGACATGGGGGGTGACTTTGAATAGTGCAAAAGTAATATTTTCCCGATTGGAAAAATCATGAACCAAAAAATATACTTCTAACAGATTTAACTATTTATCTACGACATCCACATCTATGTGGCCTTCAAATATGGGAATATCAAAGTTGACTTGTACCTTAAAGGGAGTGGCACCTCCAGAATGGATGCTAGATGAAGATGCATTTTCTGTGGGTATTCGCGGAAGGACATGGGAGAAGTTGTCCATCATCGCATTCCTCTGTCACTCGAGCGCCTCTTCAAGAAATGTTTTGAAAGGATCTCTTGCTCCCTCATGTTTATTTTTCTCTAGCATGGGATTCTGTCGAGGTTTCCGAGGTTGGTATTGCAAATGTTCAACAAGTTTGATCCCTAAATTATTATACTTTGACCTTGTTGGGGACATGCAAAGAAAAATAGAGAAAGAGCTGACCACTTTGATACCACTTATCTAGAATTATACAATAACACAGCATAATATAGATATAACCATAAACACAAATATGCAACATAAATAAAACTTCATTTCATTAATATCAAAGAATTGAAAAATGCTTACATACAAAATTGAAATAAAATAGCTCGGGTGATGGTATCTTATCTCTAAGAAGAGATGTGGTGGCTAAATGGCTACATGCATCTGAACTATGTTACAATGAGGCTCAAAGGCTTATTTATTATTTAGAAACAATGGAAAACCCTAAACATCCAAAAACCTAACCCTAGGAGATGAAGTGCCAAAACTGTGGGCCCCGTTTGTGTAAATTGGTACATCAAATTCCAAGGGTCGTAACTTTGGCATACGATCTCCATTTGACACACACAATACCTCATTAGAAATGTTTATCTAAGGAATAAAAATTTCAACTACAAACATGTGTTAAATACTCATTTTTTTCTGTTTTCCAAAAAATATCGTCTAGGGCCTCAAAATTGCTCCGGAAATTTACGACTCGAATAAATGCCAAAAATAGTAAACTGTGCTACAACTAAGGAAACTGAAAAAAATGAAAGAAACAATGGTGGGGTGACAAATTGGAATAGGTAGGTGGCACCAATATACAACTAGATCAGTCCTCCCCCCTTAGGAAGTAGTCGTCCATGTTGTGTTAAGTGCCTTAGGGAGATGAGGAAATTTCTGTTGAACTTGGTCCTTGATGAGCCAGTTGCCTTGGTGGAAGAGTTGGCATACCTTGACAAGCTGATATAATTAGATCTTCTACTAGAGAGTGTTCTTGATATTTCTATCCATGATCTGATTAGTCGTGTCTTGTTCCATGCAGTTTGGGTTTGGCTTTTCTGGTGTGAGCTATTATGCAATGTATGATGTGTCTAGTAATGGTGGAAAGTATGGTCAAAGGTGATCCACATTGAACACTAGATGCAGGCTAAGTAATGGTGGAATGTTGATCTCAAAAGGAATTAACCCATATAACCTTGCTATGATGGTGTACAACCCATATCAGAGTAGACGAATCTTGTGATGGGGCCTAACGAGGCGCTTCTTCTACAAATGTAACTAAAATTTGTCGCCCAAGTGGAACTTGTGTGGCACCCGATGCTGATCATGATGCTACTTGTACTTAGAATTGGCTCTATCTAATATGTCATGGACTTGCTGGCAAATGTGATAAATGCGATAAATGAAGCAGTTAGCCCTGTCAGCTTCAGACTAGACATAATACCAATCTTCATGAGTAGCTGCAAATGGTATGGCCACATCAATGGGACATAGTGGTTGGAATCCCAACCCCACCTGAAAGGGGATGTAGTCAGTTGTTGTAGTTGTGCTGGGCATAGGGGAGGATTTCATCACATGTGCGTGGATGCTTTGAGTTGTACATGCGTAGAATGTGTACGATCATCATGTTGATGACCTCTATTTGGCCATTAGTTTGGGGGGGGAAATCCATGGAATTAGTGAGCTTGGTATCCAACATCGACCAAAGGCTTTACCAAAATATACTCAGGAACCTGATTTCTCGATCTGAGATAATGGATTGTGGGATCCGAACGTCTACCGACACTTATTTAAAGAAGAGCTTAGTAGTGGCTTCTGCTATGATACTCTTCTTGTAGGCCGCCAAAATGGCCATCTTAGAGAATCTGTTGATGAACAAAAAAATCCGATCGTTGGCATGCTTTGTAGAAGGAAGGCCCTACATGTAATCCACGGAGATGGATTCCCAAGGTTAACTAGGAGTAGGCAGAGGAGTATATAGGCCTTGATTCTTAATGGTCGGTTTGGAAATGGCATATACAATGCAGGATTTGATGTACTTCCCAACATATTGGTGAAGGTTCGACCAATAAAAATACTTCTGCAACACTTCCCATGTTTTCTCTACTTAGAAATGTCCAACAACTCAATTGTAGTGCACCTCCCAAATATTCTTTGCATGCTCTCTTGAAGGAACACAAAGGTGTCCCATGTGGCATAACAATGCACCCTAGAGGTGAAAATTTGGAACTTTCTTTCCTTTTAGGAGCGTTTGGTATGTTTTACCAAATTCTGGATCATTCTTGTAAAGATGCGGCCACCCCAAAGTCTCATGCACACAAGTGTCGAGCATCATGGTCAGCGCCATGACTAATGCTCGGGAGGCAGTATGCAACATTATTGGTGCTACCCTTCTTGTACTTAATATTTAAATGGAACTATTGTAATTATGTGGACCATTTATAATGGCTATCATTCTGAAACTTTCCTTCTGTCTATATGAACTGCAGGGGTAAGTGGTATGTGTGGAGGACCATTTCCTTCCCTACAATGTAATGCTTCTATTGTTGGAAGGCCTGCATAATGGAATACATCTCTTTGTCATAGGTGAGATAATTTCAGACTATGTCTGAAAGTGTCTCACTGTGATATGCCATTGGATGCCCATGTTGTGTAATAAATGCAACAATAGCATAGTCAGAGACATCTATCTAAATCTCACATGGTTGCTGCAGGTATGGTAATGTGAGCACCGGTGTAGAGTAGAGGCGATTCTTCAACTCGTCCAACACCTTCTATTGGGATTCAGACCAAAATAAATTTTCTTTCAATCCTCCCTTGTTGATTTGACTTAAAGGTCAAGTGATATGAGAGAACCCCAACACGATCCTGCAATAGAAATTGGAAAAACCCAGAAAGCTTTATAGCTCTGTTAGAATGGTTGGGACTGGCCAATACCAAATGACATGTATCTTTGTTGGGTCCACATGCACACCCCGGTCATCAATGATATACCCCAGATATTGAACCTGGGTCATACCAAAAGTGCATTTATCCAAATTGGAAAACTATTTGTGTTGTCACATGGTTTGAAGGACCTGTCAAATATGGTGGAGGTGCCCTTCCCAACTCTGGCTGAAGATCAGGATGTTGTCCAAATACACCACCACAAAGGAGTTGGTAAAGGGTCGCAATATGTCATCCATCAAAACGATGAATTTTGCAGGTGAATTCGTCAACCCGAAAGGAATGACCATCCATTCGAAAAGACCCTCCTTGGATTTGAAGGCAGTCTTACACACATTAGAGGGTTCGATTGGTACCTTGTGATAACTAGACTTCAAGTCAATCTCGTTGAAATATTTGGCCCCCTTGATTTGGTCCATAAGGTCATCGATCTGTGGGATTTGATACCTATTCTGGACAATGATATTTTTTAGCGCTCGATAGTTAATATAGAGTATCAAGGTCTCATCCTTCTTTTGTACCAACATGACTGAGCTCCCACAAGGTGATGAACTTGGGATGATGTGCCCTTTCTAAAAAAAACTCCTGAATATGCCTATTTTTCTCATCTTTCTCTTGAACATAGTGTCGATAGATCGATCCATTGGGTAGTAGCGTACCCGAGGTCATATTGATGGAGTGCTTGACCTAAAAGTGTAGGGGTATCCTTGTGGGTGAGGTGAAGATGTCCCTGTACTCCTCCATGACCTTGTCCATTTGCTGTTGTCATGCGGAAGAGCCTTTTTTGGAGGCTGTAGATGTGGCCACAATATTCTTCTTGTCTTGAGGGAAAATTATAAGGAATACAAATTATCTGGTCTGGAAAATGATATTACTGTATTTTGTCGTAGAGATCAAAGAGACGAAGGTAGGTAGTGCTAGCTCTGATATCCTGTATAAATTATTTCCAAAAGTAATAAGACGATGTGAGGCCTAGAATCATACAAAACATGACGCTTCAACAAGTATTGTTGGCCTAATAATACATCACAAACTTCAAGAGGAGAAACATCACATAGTACCTCATCTCTGAAAGGCTTTGATGAGCACCATCATTAGGTATAATTGGAGGGGTTAATTGTCAAATTTTTAGCCATATTAGTCTCTCTTTCTCACATTTAATTACATTATGGTCATACGTTTCTTAGTGTAGATGGTGATTAAGGCTTGTCATACTTCGAATGCCTAATATGGTTTAAATTCAGGATAATCAAGAAGATATTCAATTTTTGTTGAAGATTGTGCAATCAAAGCTCAAATTAGACAATAAGGTGAAATTATAGGAGGTTTGTGCACCTCCTTAACTCCTAAAGGCAGCCAAGGGATCCTCGAGATTCCCTCCAACAACTCGAAATCAAAGGAAACCAAGCAAGTGGAAGATCAAGTGCACCAAAGCTCCACTTCTCTTGCAATAAAAGGTGACACATCACCTAATTTTTAGGGAGTTGTTGGTAGCTACCCTTTTGGTTAAATAGGGCAGAGAAAGAGCTCATTAGGATTCGAATTTTAGAGGAAGCTAGTAGACTCTTAGCTCTTGTGATATACTTTTGAGACTTTCATGGTTATGTAATGAGTTTTGCAATAAAATGAGTATTCAGTTTTTCCTTCACTGATTTGGTTTCAGAGAGCTGAGCTTGTGGGATAGGGCCCAATCCATTGGCCTCAATATCTCACTTGTGTGTTTATGTTTATTTTTATGCCATTGTAGCTAGTTTAATTCATGAGTTTTAGCTAGTTTGCTTACATTTCATTTTTACTATTTTTGGTTTGCTTCCATTTTACATTTTCTATAGTTAGGATATTGTAGATCATGGTACAATAACATATAAACTCTAAAATTTGTGTGTCAAATCCTCCCACTCTTGCCTCTTTCATTGGAGCTTGAGGAGGGAATATCTTCACCACAGGCCCAAAATTTCTCTTCAGTTTACGATTTCTTGGAAATAATAGATAGGTTGTTGTATTTGTCATGAAAATGTTGAGAATACTAAGTTATATTTATGTTTGCATGCATACGTAGGTTTTCTTATCAAATTTAACTCATCTTTTCCATTTTCTTCATCATAAATTTGTTAATGTTTATTGCATGAACGTGTAGTTTTCTTGAAATTTTGAGTAGAGAAGGAGAGGAGGACTCCACTAGCATCCCTAGCTCCATTTCTCACCCTTCACCAACTTCCTTTCAACAAAATTTCCCTCAACCCTGTTTTTGAGATTTTCACCACCACACTGAGAGCAACCCTAGAAGTGAAAGAAGAGCTTTTAAAGAAGTTTCAAGATTTTCCAAGGGGTTGGCCACCTTCCATACACCTTCCCTACCCATTTCCTCATCAATTTTTTCCTCAAAACACCCTCCGCCTATTTCCTGTAGCAGCTCTAGTTAGCCTCTCCTTCAACCCAGAAACCATCTTCCACATCACCTAACCCTGCGACAATCTCTAAGACACCTTCAACTCTGAATCCATAAGTCCAAGACCTTCTTAAGCCACCTTAGAACCTCCTTGTTTTGTTGCAAAATAGAGTATTTATAGGAATATTTAGCCCATGACTAGATGCATTGTTAAAGCATAGAAGTTAAGCATAAAATAGTTAGAGTTTACTTAGCCATTTGGCCCAACACTAAGTGATTAGATTAGTCTTCCTTTCTGCAATTTCAATACAACAATTTACTTCATGAATGTTTCCTAGTTTACTTCTATTTCTTGCAATAGTCTAAATTGTAGTTTTCCTTCCATGAAAAATACCTAGATGTATCTTCTTGCTTTAAAATAGTCCTTTGATTGTTTATAGAGTAATGGTTTTGAGTCATTTGTAGTTCTAGGTCTAATTCTAAAGTGTGACAAACTTCACTCATAAACCCTAGCAACAACACCCTTTTGTAGGAACCAGAAGAGGATGACATCAATAGGATGCATTTGTTGTGTATATAGCACTGTCACCTTCAAGTTTTTATGAACCCCAGGTTGATAAATTAAAGTAGAGTAGCCTCTAGGTGTTGCAGCACTCTTGGTGCAATACCAGGGTTCACCACTTTTTGGCGTCGTTGCTAGGGATTTTTCTAAGTAGATACTTTGATTTTGTTTTAGAATTATTTTATGCTTTTTTTTTACATGCAGTTCCAAAAATATTGAAAAATACAAAAACAATTTGTCTTTGATGCCTCGTAGAAGTAGGGATAACTAAGGAATTTTTTTACCGAAAACCCCCACATTCCACACAGTCACCCTTCACTCTTCTTCAGTGACTGTGAGGTTGAACATACCATAAGCGAGTCCCTTGAACACTTTGGAGAACCTATTGGAGAAGAATAATAACTTGCTTCACTCGAGGAACCTACTTCACCAATCGAAGCCATGGCTGATACTGGGACCCAAGGAGTCTTTCCCATTAGAGAAATAGATGGGGAAACTAGGATGAGGAACATCATGCCCTCAACCCTTCCACATTTCTATGGGCTCACATCTGTGGATCTTGACACCTTCATGTTTGAATTTGTTGTTGTCTGCAGGACCTATGACTATGCCTCATATGATCAAAATATGAAGCTATTCCCATCCACCCTCAAGGATGAAACCTTGCACTGGTTCAAGCCTAGGAACAACATCACTACCTAGGAACATATGCAAGAGGCATTTAAAAACAAGTACATGGACTATTGTAGGTCCAAGAAAACTAAAGAGGAAATATTTAGGATAACTCTAGGGCCTAATGAATCCCTAGAAGATTATGAAGAAATATTCTTGTTAAATTATAAAAGAGCCAACTGCACCCTTGATCCTAGATCAATTAAACTGGTACTTCTCTGAGGGATCATGGAGGAGGTGATAGAAACCATTAATATGCTATCAGGAGGATATATCTACCAACTGCCTTATGAGGACATCAAAACTGTCTTCATGAACCATTCTAAGGTATCTCGAAAGAAGGGTAGAGCTAGCCAAAGTATGACCAACACCCCTTCCTCTTCCACCTCCATCAAGAATGAGATTGGAAATATGTTGGAGGAATTCAAGAGTGAGATGCTACACACCTTTGCTTTGCAAATGGACACAATGCAGATCAAGAGGAAGCAAGAGGAAGTAGAAAGATCCTTGTCTATCTTCTACCCTAGATGTACTAGAAAACACCCTTCGAATGAATGTCCATTGAATATCATAGAGGTTTTCTTAGTATGTGAAGGGAATCATGCCACAGATAAGTGTCCCTCCTTACCTGGGCTTGATGCTATATATCAAGGTGGGGAAGTAGGACTAGAGCAACTTTTTTTCATAAATCAGAGAAGGCCTCAAGGGCCTAAGTCATATCAGCAAGGTATGCAAGGTGCACCTTACTCCTATTACCATAAAAATTAGAATGAAACAATGCAATATTGGTACACCTCCCCTCCTCCATCATGGCATACACCTCCTACTTGGCCCTACAACCCTCCATATCACCCTTAGCTTATGAACCAACCATTTCAATAGTATGTTCCTCGACCACCTTAGTGGAGAAACCAATCACAAGGGTAGAGGCCTCAACATAATCAACCACCTACTCTACTACCTCCACCCCAACCTCAACGTCATCTCACTCATTCTTCTACACCCAAGATCCCTCAGATGCCTGCATAACCCAATCCGAACCCGAAACAAAAGTGGGCACAATAGGTTTACAATGGAGAGACATCCTATCCAGATTATGTTGTGGATATACATGAGATCAATCTCAGGTCGAGAAGCATAATCCTAGACAATCATCCTCCATATCCACATTTATAGGTTTAGGAGGAAAAGGAATAAAGTAACACTCAGATCCAACAACCTCCATTCCTGAGTGCTTGATCCACTCTAGTCAGCACACCCCAAAGGAGACTGAACTTTTGGGAAAACTGAAAAATTTGTGTGTGAAAATACCCCTTCTCCAGGCCATTAAGGATGTCCCTATTTACAATAGGCCCATCAAGGAAAAGTGATTTAATAAAATTTGGAGAAAGAAGAAAGACACCCTCGCCATCACTGTAGTAGGATATTTTTCTGACTTAATGTTGGGAAGGGTGATATTCCCAAAGTACCTGTACCCTAGTAGTCCAATTGTAGATGTACACATATATGGTGTCATACTCACCAAGAATCTGATTGATATCGGGGTTGCCATAAATGTAATGTCCAAGGAAACTATGATTAAACTCAACCTCCAAGGGAATTTGAGGAAAACCATAATGCTTATGGAACTTGTAGATCAGTCCACAGTAGCTCCAGAAGGAATTATTGAGGATGCTATGGTTAAAATTGACTCTTTAGAGTACTCTACAGATTTCACGGTTCTCCAGCCAAAAACCAAGTTTAATGGACATACTCTCATTTTAGGGAGACATTGGTTAGCCACTGTCGATGCTTATATCAACTGTCGGGTCAGAAACACAACTATAAAGAATGGTTCCTTGTGTAAACAATTGGTATTATATATTTCTACCTAGCCTTCCATTGACCATGACCGACCTTTATGGTTGGAGGATGAAGAAGAAGAATATGAACTATAAAAAATATGACTTACCCCATTTGTTCCATAGAAACTATTCTTAGAGTGGGACAACCCGATGAGGATGACCTCATCATTCAATTCATTCAGAACCGACCCCCCACTAACGGTCCACTTGATGACCTAGTCAAAGAGACTGAAAGCCACCATTGGATGGAACTGCACTCAATGGATTCAACTTCTGAAACCACCAAGACTATGGAATTTGGCCCATCAAAATATCTATAAATTAAATCATCCCTATTATCTAAAGAAGAAGATCAACTATGCTAGCTCTTGAAAGAAAACCTGGATGCATTTTCTTGGGACTACAAAGACATGAAATAGGTGCATCCCTCAGTGTGCACACATCATATATACATTAAATAAGGGTGCAAGCCTCTGCGCCACCCCCAAAGAAGGATGAATCTAGCTCTAAAGGACATAGTAAAGGAAGAAATGCAGAAATTATTGGATGTGGGTTTCATCTATCCTATATCAGAAAGTGAGTGTGTATCTCCTCTTGTCCTAGTCGTAAAGAAGAATGGAAAATGGCGAATCTGTGTTGATTACCGGGAAATCAAAAAAGCCACCAAGAAGGACCATTTCCACTTTCCCTTTATAGATCAAGTTTTGGATGGCATTGCACGAAAGAAATTATTTTATTTCCTAGATGGGTTCAGTGGGTATAAACAGATCCAAATTAGCCCTGAAGACCAGCAAAAAACTATTTTCACATGTCCCTGGGGCACCTTTGCTTACAGAGTCCTTCCCTTTGGGTTGTGAAATGCCCCAGCTACTTTCCAAAGAGTAGTCTTGAGAATTTTCTCTAAGCTAGTCCATGACTCGGTTGAAATCTGCATGGATGATTTCACACCTTATGGGGATGACTTCCAAGAATATCTCTCCAATTTTGGAAAGGTGCTAAGAAGGTGCATTGAGATGCATCTCTCCCTGAGTGCGGAAAAGTGTGAATTATTAGAAAGAGAAGGAGTAGTATTGGGCCACTCAATATCACAAGCAGGAATACAGGTGGACCCAAACAAAATCACCATCATAAAAAGCGTGCCTGCTCCTCAAAAGTAGATAGATGTCAGAAGTTTCCTAGGTTTATCTGGCTACTATAGAAGGTTCATCAAAGGATTCAACAAATTGGCTTCACCATTATTTGGTTTGTTGGCCAAATTTTCTGAGTTTATCAGGTCCATTATCTGTTAAGAATATTTTGAGCTCATTAAGGAAAAGTTAACTACTACCCCCATTCTCTGAGGTCCAAATAGGGCTTTTCCTTTCCATATCCACACAGATGCATCAAACAAAGCTATGGGGGCAGGTTTGGGGTAGTTGGAAGAAAAATTACCCTATGCCATCTATTTCATTAGCAATAATTTTTCCAAGGATGAACTCAATTATACTAACACAGAAAATGAACTGTTAGCCATTGTCCATGCTTTAAAAAAATTTAGAAATTATATCACTGGTTATCATACCTTTTTACACACTTACCATGCTGCCATCAAGTACTTAATGAATAAAATTGATGTTAATTCTAGAATAATTGTATGGTTTTTTTTATTACAACAGTTTGACCTGACAATTGTTGATAAACCAGGGAAGGAGAATGTTGTTTCAGATTTCTCATCTAGACTAACTCTACCTGCAGATGAGGAAGGAATGCTGTATGACCAACTTCTGGATGAGCACCTATTTTATATCTAAGCACTCTCTTTGTGGTTTGCTGACATAGCTAACTACTTGGTTGCTAAAAAATTCCCTCCAAACCTCTCATTTAGGGAGAAGAGAAAGATCAGCATAAAAAGCACCACTTTCACCTAGATCGGTAGAAATCTCTTCAAGATGTGCCCTACACAAATTCTCAGAATATGTGTGAGGGAGGAAGAATTTTTTGACATCCTCTCAGAATGTCATGATATTCCTTGTGGAGACCACTTTAATGCAAAAGGAACAAACTTAAAATCTTTTCAGGCAGGTTACTAATGGCCTACTCTCCACCAAGATGCTAAGAGATACACTAGTATGTGTGACCAGTGCGAAAATGATGGGGAAACCTACACAGAGGGATGAAATTCCTTTGCACCCTCAGGTGGCTCTAGAGCTATTTGAAAAGTGGGGCATGGACTTCATTGGAACCATTGATCCAAAATTTGGAAAAAAGAGGTATATCATAGTCTGCATTGACTACCTAGCCAAGTGGGCCGAAAAAATGGATTTAAAGGTGGAAACAGAGGAGATATTAATAGAGTTTCTGAGAGAGAATGTGTTCTACAAGTTTGGATACTCTAGAGAGGTATTCACTGATCAGGGGGCTCAATTTACATCTCATCTCATTGAAAATTTTCTGAGGTGGCACAAGATAAAACATAAAACTTCCACTGCCTACCATCCTCAAGTAAATGGCCAGGTGGAAGTGACAAACATAGCCTTGGAGAATATCCTCACCAAAGTTGTGAGAAGTAGTAGGAAATATTGGGTAGAAAGATTGGTGGAATCCACTTGGGCCTACAATACCACTTGGAAGACAACCATATGGTTCACTCCTTATGACTTAGTGTATGGGAAGAAATATATGCTTTCCATTAAGTTTGAATGATTTAGACCTAGATATCACAAAGGCCCAATAAGAAAGGTTACTGTAGTTAAATGGTTTGGATGAGTTCAAGATACATGCACTCCTTCACACAGAAGTGATTTAGCTGCAAAGGAAGGTTTGGCATGATAATCAAATTAAGGAAAAGATCTTTCAAGAAGGATATTGGGTGCTTATCTATGAATCAAGGTTAAAGGACTTCAAAGACAAATTAATGACAGGATGGATGGTACCTTACAAAGTGGAAAATGCTATGATAATGGCACATTTCAGATCAAGATCATAGATGAGGATGGGATCCCGCTGCTTGTCAATGGTTATAGGCTCAAAGTATATAAGAATCCCCTGTCTAGGGCTATGTTTATAAATTCCATAAACATAGTTCCAGTGCCTCCCCCTCCTAGAAAAAAGAAAAGAAAAAGAAAGAATAAAGAGGCATGGGTGAAAACCTCTCTGAGGCGCCCAAGGCCAACTCTAGGGTTGAAAACCTCCATGAGGAAATCCTGGAACATAAAAATAAAAATAAAAAAGAAATAAAAGTTCCTTGGGTGAAAACCTCCTTGAGGCATCCAAGGCAGGCTTGTGGATTGAAAACCTCTATGGAGGCGGCCCACCTATCCCCCAAAAAAAGAGAAAAAAAATACACAAGAAAAAGAGAAAAAGAAAAAGAAAAATCACGCCTATACACTCACTTATTTCTATTTTGTAGGTTGCTTATCAAAGGCAGTTTTAGACACATAGGAGAAGTTTTCTTCCTATATTCTCTCTCTCCTCTGCCTACCCAATCCATGAGCAACTCCAACATGCATCCATCCACCCATTTCTCCCTTCAATTAAGCAGAAAAACCAATTTTTTCTCATGTTTGTAATTGCTACATGATGTCCTAGCTGCTATAGGAAACCCTGTAACTGCTACAGGAAACTCATCTACGAGAAAGGATTCTCTCTAAATGGCATTTAAACTTCAATAAAAGCATGAAAATGGATTTTTTGCCTATAGCTACCACTCTTAACCCTCAATCAACTCCATGCATGAGTACTCACTCTCTAAACCCTATTTTTCGCCACTAGTAGGTAGGTTACCTATATCTAAACATTGGAACTCTACCGTCACCTATCCATCACTCCAATCACTCCATATCTCCATCCCTAACCTCCATAAACCATATTTATTCATTTCTCAGCAACCTGGTGCTCCAAAGAAGCAGATAAGGGACTGCTACAGGAAGTTGATTACTTCCTATAGCAATCATGTACATGGCACAACAAGTTCAAAAAGTGAGAATAAATCGATGGGAATGGATTAAAAGGACCACCAATAGACTCCAGGAGGATGATAAAACCAAAAATAGCATCTGAGGACCTCCATGAAACACCTGCAACAGGAACAAGAAAATAAAAAGGTTAAGTAGCTCACTCAGAAATAAGCTGCTCACTCAGAAAATGTATAAAAAAAAGACACAACAAAAGGAAAAATAGTCATGGCTATCACCAAATTCTATCTCCCTGCATCAAATTATGTTTGCAACTCCTCAGCAATAGGTAGGCTCAGGTATGGCCCTTCACCCTCTCACTATGCACTCATGTTGACCAAAATGAATTAATGTCGATAATTAGATATTAAAAAGGAAAAAAGGTGGCTAGTTAACTCAGCCACCCTTGTGAAGTTAAAGTGAACGGGAAGTTGAGTGTGCATGGCACCTAGGCAAGTAAAATCAGTTAAGGGTGAGTTCACAAGGACATGGAGTTGATTCCAAGGCAGAGGCAATGATTAAGTGGAGTGGGACCAACAGTCCAAAATAGTAAAACTCGTGCCACAGTGCAAGTCATCACTTCGCTCCAAATTTGGTTAAGTTTCCATAAAGGGAAGTCTTGTCTCATTCTTCTCATTTCATTTATCATTTTGAGAGAAGTGGGAGGAAGGAAATTCAGAGGATATATCGAAGAACACAACACCGAGGTCGAGTTTGCATGCAAACCCCGTGCTACAAGAAACTGTGGATGCTACAGGAAAATTCACAGATTGTTCAACACTGAGAAAAATTGCAAAGAAGAGCCACTCATAGGTGGTATTAACTCCTAAGACCACCATCTCCCAAGAAAAAACACCATATGTAAGAGGTAAGTGGTTTCCACTCTCCAAAGTTGTAAATATTTCATAAAATTTATACACAGTCATCATAATTCAGAAATTAAGAGGTTGAATCAAAGTAGCTTGAGTTTATTTTAAAAATATAATCTCTAAGGCCACACTTCACCAATAAATCTAAAAAAAAAATCATTCATCCACCTTCTTAACACCATGATAAAATTGGAGGAGGATTTAATAGAAGTGAGTCCATAGATATAAAAAGGATAAGATCGCATCCTCAGGTGGTGGAGATTTTCAAGAACCACCAGTGGTTAGGTTTCTTCGAGCTCCTCAAGGGATTTTATGAGGAGATAGCTAGAGAATTTGCAGTGGCCTTGAAATCACAAACAAATGAGATTTCCACCACTATGGTTAGAGGCTTAACTATCACAATTACACTTAGGGTTAATTAGAAAAATCACCACTTTTTCCCTAGGAGTCAAGTGGAATAGGGAATATAGGGTGTCCATCACTTCAGCTAAAAAGAGCTTCTTTATGCCAGGTGAAGAATTCATTGACGAAAAAAATGGAGTGAGGAGAGAAAGCCTTCCATACCCTTGGGATGAAGTAGCATTCCACATTATGAAATTCATTTCCTATGAGGGAAAACTTAGTGTGTTATATGTATACCACTTTAGGTTGTTGAATGAACTTGGATTTCAAGGAGAACTCCCTCTAGAACAAAGGCTGAGCATTCCCTATTTACTCTTGCATTCAATTAGGGACATGAGCCAAAAGGTGAGGGAAAGGAAGTACCAACACTTAACTCAACATGGCCTCATTAAGATGACAGTGAATGATTCTATAAACAGATTGAACCTCTTTATGCTCTAGTCCTCATTTATAGATATGGATATGACCTCATCTGCACCTAGTCTAGTTATGTTTATATCATCTTATCGGATCTTCCTAGACTTGGTGGTGCCAACGCACCAGGGGAATCTCACGCTACCGTCGGTATCCTTGGATCTCTTTCACATATGTATACTCATCCTCCCATGGGTTATGGTTTTCCTCAGGGAGGGTCAAATCCTCTAGCACTTATCCCCATCCCGGTAACATGTATCCATGAAAAATCACATTTTCCCCATTTCATCAACTAATGCGAGGTCCTACGATTTCTCAACCTGTTTACCCCAATGTTGCTCAACCTCCTTTTTGTCCTTATCAATAGCCTGATGCTCCAGACCCTCCGACATTAGCACCCCAGCCTCCTATGCCTCCTCAAAATCTGCTACAACAGCCACCTCCCCCTCCGAGTCAGGTGTATGCACAGCAAAGTGCGACTAATCCTCCAAATTCTAAGAAAAAGAGGAGATGCAACCAAAATAAACCAGTTCAAGGTAATCAAGGGTGCCAAGGGAACCCAAAAAATACTAACAACTAGCAACTGGGAAATCAGCCCAAGCAGGATAGGCCTCTTCATACAAGCCTTGTTATTTTTGTGGTGTGCATAGCGATTATACTAATGATTGTCCCCTTTTACCCCAAATGCATCAATTGTGGGAAGCACAAGCAACATCTAGAGGACAAAAAGCCATGGTTTCGGCTCCTCCAAATACTGCGCTTGTTCAACCAAATGTTTTTACTAATCCTTTCCCTCAACAAGGATATGTGGCTGCCAACCCCCTCAAGGTCAGGCCTCCCCTCAAACCTCTCAGTCTGGTGCCTATGATTACCAAATTCTTATGATGAATTCTAAATTGGTTAATACCACTGATGTCAACCTTCAAACTCGGTCGCACCAATATGTCAAACCTCCTACTTCCTCAGTAATCAAGTCTCAAACCAAAGTTTCCACAGAGTTCAGTTCGACATTTGATGCCCCTCTACAAATCCCTCATCCATGAGCAGAGGTCCTTCCCAAGATCCCCAAAGGTCCATTACGCCGAACTACTACTTCTGTCAAAGCTGCCCATAATTATAGCATAATAGATGACTTAGCACAATCCCTTGCTACTATGTCAATGCTGGAAGTCCTCTTTTCATGCCCTTTACAACATAAAGCTATATTATCTTCTCTGGGCACTGTGGATCCTTCAGATGATCATTTCATCATATTTGATGTTGACAAGTCAGAACATCCCCCCTTACCTTCATCTGTCGCCTTCCAAATACCAGTCAAGATTCGTAATGCCCATGTCTCACAATGTATCATTGACAAGGGTGCATCCACCTACATGATGTCTGCCTCTATTTGGAATAAACTCGACTGACTTGAGTTAGCCCCATCCACCATCACTTTGTGTGCTTGGGATGGTCACTCTTCTCAACCCCTTGGCATGTACCGCAATTTTCCTATCACTCTTGCGGGAAAGACTGTTTGTATTGTCATTGAAGTCATTGATGCTCCCTTGGATTACAAAATTCTGTTGGGTCGTATCTACACCTATGATATGTTTTCTATCGCATCTGCAGTTCACCATGAGATGTGATTTCCTCACAATGGAAATATCATTACCATTGATCAGTTGATATATTATGAACTAAAGACTTAGCTCTCTCCCGAGTCCATCATATCTTCGGTGGTAGATAAGCAATCAATCACACCTCTTACCAGTGTTTCACCTAGAGTCTATAAATTTTCCACCTTATTGGGTGCATTCCTTGGTCCCCCCTCCCTCTTGTAGCAGATCCCAGCTCGTCGAATGTTTGCATGATGTAATCGTCTTGGACTAGCCACAAGAAGTCTGGTTCAACCACCCAACATAATACACCTCCGCAACTTGCTGGTGGTCACTAGACAGAGTGTGTAGGGCCTTCATTTCAAAGACATACCTCTTCTGTTGGTGTCTCTTCCACACCTTTTCAACCAAGAATGGTTCCCCTAGCCTTAACCAGTTGGGAGCCATTTCGCCAGGAAATTACCCCTCCTGAGAGATAGCGTTTCTTGCTCACCCCTTTGGAGTATTTTTAGTGCCTATTATAGCTATTTTGAGCCTTCCCAACTTGACCCTGGGGATCCCAGTATAGTGCATCGATCCCCCAGCCGAAACCCCATCTGGCCAGCTTAAACCTTATAACTCTTTGACCCCAGTCCAACTGGTCACCACGACTCCTACCTTTTCTTCAGTGCCTTAGCCACCTCAATAGGAATCTGTTACTGTTTCAAAAGAATATGGTTAGGGGGGAAAATCTAGAAAGAAGGAACATAAGGCTTAGGTTGCCCAAATAAGTCCTCCTACTCCTAAGCCTCCAAAGAAGTCACCTTCGTGCGCTTTGTGTGATGTTGTTGGACATGCTACCCAAAATTGTACTGAACTTCCTCTTTTCAAACCTGTGGTCAACGATGCGTTTCTTGAATTCGATATCCAGGAGGTCCATATTACCTTACCCAATTCAACTAAGAAACTCAAAAATCTGCACAAAAATCACCGCTGTGGTTTGTGTGAACTTTATGGTCACTATTATCACCTTTTTCCTCATCTTGAAGATTTTCACGACACCCTTGAATTCGTCCATTGAATCGAGGTCGAACGTAGCTCACCTGCTACTCCTCTACTCATGTGTGTTAACACTAGGAAATCGTACAACAAAAGATGACATTGATTAATGTCAATCCAAAGGAAATTTTACATGGCAGGAAGACATTATGGAATCTAGAAAGTATTTAAAATCTCTAAGGTTTTGAGAAAATCAAATTTGAACTAGTCATAAAATGCTATTTGCGCCATTATCCTTTAAGAAGAGCGCCTTCTGCATGCCTTTGTTCCCGATAAGCGTGCATTCCTGAGAGTGGAAAAATGTCACTATCCGGGACCACATAAAAGCAAAGGACAAGTTACTCCTTACATGAAGCCACCTAAGGACAGCCATCGATGCCTCCTTAGACACTATGTGAGCACACAATGGAATCATACCTCTCTCTTGGGTCACCATTCACCATGTACCAAGGGAGGGAAGGAGGATTTGAAATCCCCTATATAAAGCAACCATGAGATGAAGAATGGGTGATCACATTGTTATGCTGGCCAGAATTTCCCAAGAAATACCAACAGTGTGTGACCCAGAGCTGGAGATAGAGGGGACTCGATTGTTGGCCATCCAACAATATTAGTCCATCAAAGCAGAGAGAGAGGGAGACTGCATCGAGGCGAGCTTGGAAAACAACATCCTTGCATCGGGACCTAGAACCATTGTCTAGGGGCCCTTTGGCAAGTGGGTAAAATTTCTTCTTCGTATCAAATGCTTAATAAGAAGGGGCCTAGAGCCACCATTTGCATTATTATCATTTGACTCTCTTCAATAGCTGTTGTATATTTGTGTTTTAGTTTTAGTTTAATTTGAGTATACATTTGCATGATTTTTCCTCTAGATTGTATGCTTTTGAAATCCACCACTTTCTGCCTATTATCTATAGTTTAAAGCGATAAACCACACCCCTTAAATTGGTGCGATTTTGTACATCCATGCACCAAATCCACCACAACAGGATTGGCGACTCCACTAACATTTTACCAATTTTATGTGGTTGTGCCTTCTTTTGCAAGAGACCTTTGTCTATGCTGGAGAGTGGATTTGATAGTCCTTTGATATATCTTGCAGTCCCTAGATTCACTTTGACTGATAGGATAAAGTAGAGCAGCTCCTAGTTTTTTTACTTTCAGAAATTTGTGTGCATTTTTCCCTCACAGACGTGCAGTGCACGTATTCAGTGCTAACCCGCACGGAGGAAGCACACCTGTCATGGCATTTTGCGTGCAATTCACAGAATGAGAAATTTCTCCCAAGATTCTACGTTTTATTGCTTGTAAGGTGTTTGGTAGCCCCTAATGTATCTGCCAGCACTTGTTGTGATACCCCACAACTTGTTAGAACTCACTTTTAGCTACTTTCTTTAGGCTTAGAGTCAGTTTTTTATTCAAGTTGATTTTTTCAAAAAATTCTACATAGTTTAAGTAGGGGGAAATTAACTTGCGTTTCGAATAATTTATGTTTTGCAAATTTTGGTATGCACACCTAGATAAATAGTCCAAGTAAGTGGCCTAAGACCATGCATGCATAGCTAGTTTTATTTTTTCTAGTGTAGAAATTTTTTAGTTTAGTTCAATTTTTGCATTAGGAATTGTGGGACTAGGATCATTAGGGGAATTTTGAGGTCTAAAATGGGCCTCCTAAGGAAAATGTACAATCAAAATTCACTTTATGAGAACCAATCACATTTTAGGGGATGACATCATCCCTAATGGTTGAGGTGGCATTTCTTGAGTTAAAGGTACTTACTTCTCACATTCTCAATGGTGGATAAAAACTCATGGTTAACCATGGTAGAGCTCTAAGTACTTTTAAAGTCAAAATAAAGTACTCATAATAAATGTCATTTCACACTTTTTGAATAAAAATATATTATTATCATTTCATATTTCTTGAAAGAAACAATGCATATCCCTATACATCTATCATATTATATTATATTATTTTTATATGGTATATTAATTACATGTTATTATACAATTTAAATAATATAAATTTTAATTAATAACATATAATATAATTAAGAATTTATAAATTTATATTTACATTTTATTTTAAGTTATTTAAGTACAAAGGAAAAATGCATTAGTTGTTCAATGATAATGACTTTTTCTTGAAAAACTCATTCTCATTTATAGTCATATCAATACAATTTTTTTATTAATTTTATTTTGGTACAATTTTTGAATTGAATTTAACTATGGTTACATGGATTGTGGTGCAAAAAGTGAATTGAAAATTCATAAATATTATTTTATTGGTTTAGCTATTATTTTATTATTTCCTTAGGAGACCCATTTTAGAACTCAAAATTCCCCTAATGTGAATTTTTTATAGAAGAGCAAGTAATCTCTGCTACCTTTGCACCCTCTGGTGATCCTAGGTAAGAATATGAATGCTCCATATTCACAATTTTCCATCTCCCTATAGTTAGTCACATAGATTAACTAGGAAAATTTAAAAGACGACACTTGAACGGTCCCAACGGAACCTCGTCGATCTAGATGTCTTTTGGACCTCCCCCCATTACTGGGAGGGGTTCCAGGTCTTTTGCCATTTAGGCGTCAAAGATGGAACACTGCCACTGTCATTGGTTCATCCTTCATTGGAGCAGCCATAGTTGGGAACCCTAGTCGGTCTTCCAACACCACACCACACACCACTCCTCCCTCGACCCCTAGGGGGTAGAGGAGTGCGTCCCATTCAGGAAGCCAAATGAATACACAGTAGGGTACGTCACAAAATAACCCTCATTCTAACCAGAATGTTGTGTCTTCACACGTTGCAATGGTGTCAACCTCCCAGTCACTTTTCTTAGCTTCGTTAAATCTACCCGATTTAACCAATCTAACAAATGACCCCATCGCAAACGATCCTACATAGCCTCTCATGCCCATGAAGCTCCCTTTGGATATACCAAAATTTGAAGGAAAGCAAGCGGAAGACCCAGGTAATCATGTAATGACCTTTCACCTGTGGTGCTCATAAAATAGTATCATCGACGAAACTATTCAATTGAGGCTATTTCAATGCACTCTTACAGGAGTAGCCGCGAAGTGGTACGTGGAGAAACCTCCTGCTTCACATGGAACCTTTAGCGCCCTTGCTACCACGTTCCTAACATATTTTTAGTTACCCATTCACCATGATTTAGGAATGGAATTACTGACTCATTTTAGACAAACCCCTGTCATCCATATCTCAGACCATCTTCATGAATGGAGGTGGCGTCGCAGTTTATGTAAAGCTAAACTTGACGATCGAGTCCTCTTAGATTTATTCTTGAAAACTCTTACAGCAGAGATTTCAAAGGATGTGGCACATCTAAACCCCACATCCGAAGAGGATGCAATTAGTAAAGCCCAGAAGCTTGAACTGATTTATACGCAATCAGGATACATTTAAAACATCCTGCCTAACGCCTCGCACTTGCAAACTTATCAAGAATTTCCAGGCTCGTCTAACTCTGCAGATGGGCTAATTGGGTCAATGACCCAAGGTTACATAGGCAGCAGCAGTCAAAACCCCAGTTACACATGTAGTTCTACCCATAACATGTCTCAACCCGGATATCAAAGTGATCATATACCTCAACAAAATTTGACTAATAGGGCACAAACGTATCACTAGGGAGGACCTTATCCTTCGGCTGAGGGGACTCAATATGGAAAAAGAAACACTAATGGAAGAGATCCCCTCCAATGGCCAGGTGCAAACCTGGGACAACGTTATGCTTAGTCCCTAGCACACGACCCACTATGCAAACCAACGCACAGGTGAACTTTGTGCAGTCATCCCAAAACCAACCACACCAGTATAACCAGGAGAACTACTCTCTTAACGTGGTAAAGAAAATATCCAAAAACAAGCCAAAAGGGAACCTTGGATAGGGGGCCAGCAACCAACAACATCCACCGCAATCCCAGGCTAGAGGTAACTCCAACTAGAATCAGAACCAGGAGCCAAGCAATGCCCAACGGCAGAGTAAAAGGCCACCTCTTCAAACAAACCATTCCTGTTCGATATGTGGAGAGTACGGGAACTATACTCACCACTTTCCCAATCTCCCTGAGCTAAAAAAACTACAGAGTAACCGAGGACAAGGAGGATCTTCCCAGCAACTTGCTGTAATGCAAGAACTCTTCCCCAACTAAGGGATGGTAAGCACTCACTGGAAAAAACCAGATGATTCCGGGAAACGCAGCCATGAAATCTACATGAATGGGGAAGAAATGTTTTTCCAAACACATAATCGCAACTACGACACCCCATCATACACCAATATTTTAGGGGAAAGTACCAGTGCGCCAAATGCACCTTTGACCATTCCAAAGATGCCTATAGAACCGTTGCCAAAGATGGAAAAGGGACCCAATAGGCGAGCATGAAACTACTCCAAAGTGGCCCATAATTATAGCATCGTGGATGATTTAGCTCAATCTCCCGCTTCTATTTAAGCTCTGGAAGTATTGCAGTCATGCCCGAAACAATGGAAATCCCTACTTTCCATGTTAGGTGCTATCGACCCTGCCGATACGCACCTGATGTCTTTTGAATTAGACAAAGCCACCCCCTGAATTCCCTCCATGGTTGCCTTCCAGATACCAATGTAGGTCCAGAATATCACTATTCACCAATGTGTCATAGACAAGGGTGCATCGACATGCATCATGTCAAAAAATGTTTGGCAGAAGTTAGGGTCTCCCGAACTAAAACTCTCAGTCATAATGTGTAATATTCCAAATGGGGGAAAATAGGCTCAGTAGGGAATATCTTAAGATATTCCACTATGGAATCACAAAAATATGGAATCACACCAATATATCTAAACCAGAGATAGAATGGTAGGGCATTTACTGGTTATATCACCTCTAAAGAGAGGGTGAAAACCAAAGGCTTCCTGGCCCATTCCAGACTCTGTCTATAGAAGATTGGTGAAACACAGAAAGTGTGGGGATGACACAATCCTCTTGGATTTTTCTACCCTTGGGAACCTTAGATCTATATATCTAAAGAATGGATCCAAAGAGAAGCAAAAACCAAACAAGAGAGAAGCGGGAAATTCCACTCTTAGGAAAATCTGCAATAGGCTCAGTGAGAATGTTGTATAAGCAAGATGGTGCAAGAATAATGCTGCCCAGATCTGGGTTCCCTTATTATAGGTTGTGGGGGACCTCCATGCTGAATTTTAGGGAAAAAAATGGGATTAAGGACCTTAAACAGATCTCCCACGAAGTTGACTAGTTAAAAATCAGCTAAAGAGAAGAGTTGATGGAATGAAGAAGAACCCACTTCAGAATTGCGTAGTTTCAGCAGAAAGTCACTGAAAAATCAGCCATAATACATTTATTACAGTATAGCAGCAGAAAATCAGGCTTTTAATGGAGCTTCTCAAAGAATACAGTGAATTACATGAGGAAATAAGCAAGAAATCTTCAGAAATAGGAGCTGCAATGTATGTAGAAAGTGCAGAAATGAATAGACAACGTCCCTCTAAATGTGCTTCAGTAGTATAATGTTAGAACTCAGATATACAGTAGATATATGGCTGAAACATCAGATCCATACCAGATCTGGAAACTACTCAGCCTTCTAATTAAGATCCCCTTGGGGATTTTACAAAATAATGCACTAGAAAGTGTAGATCTAACTTTTTGTACACAGAACTGCAGAAAGCTTCAGTGATTTCTAAAGATGAATTTATTTATAATATACATCAGATTTGAACATAATATATCAGCAATCTACTCCATAAATATCCAAGGTGAGAGGCAAGCCTCAATCACCAGAAACAAGTACAATGAAGATCTAGACAATAGAGAAGAAGTACATAAGAAATAACGTAGTAGACAAAGGAGACTGCGAAGTAGATTGAGAAAGATGTTACAGTAGGTAAAATATACAGATCTGAAGTAAAAATACAATAGAGACCCTCTTCCGGGTGGTCATAAGACACCCTCCCTAAGAGGAGACTCCAGAAACAACTAGATCCTTGCAGATCTAGAATTCGACTTACCACACTTGTAGTAGCAGCAAAACCCTCAATGAGCCAGCATTGTAAATACAAGCATAGCTTGGCCTCCAACCTAATAGTGGTTCAATCTAGCACACTTCCCTCTAAGAGATACTCAAATAAGGATGGAGGATTCCTAAACATGAGATCCTCTCTTTCTCTTGCTAAACAACAAAGAGAAATGGAGTTGCCTTAGCAAGCTCAGAAAATGAAATATGATCAACAACCTCCTTATGAGCCTTCACCCTCCTTTTATAACATTTGAGTCTCTTGGAAAACCCTAAACCACTTTCATCCTTTGGTTCTTTTCACACTTGGAAACCCCTTCTAGAACTGCGCAGTCCATCAAGGAGGTTCAATGAACCTAGACAGTGTTGTTGACTTGGTCAAATAGGATCTCCTTTGGTGGTCTTGGCCCTTTCACACCTAAAATATTTTATTCCAATGGCCTAATTATGCCTCTTTTCACGCAGGCACTAATTTATTCTTGATTTTCAAGAGAATTAGACATCCTCCCTTACAATTTATTCATTAATCATGAAATACAAAATGAATAAGGCAAAATTAATGTTCCAAATTAGCTGAAGCTAATTTAGGAGCATTACAGTCTCCCCCTCCCAAATGTTGCTTGTCCTCAAGCAACTTCAAGGGTGATGCAAAACTCCTCCTTCTTCTCTTGTGGCCTCCTCATCAAATAGTCTCCTCCATTGCTCTGAATTTTCTGTAATATCTTTGTCTTCCCAATGGTCCTTTCTTAAGATGCAAGTTTTCCCTTGATGAATATACTCAAAGACTCTCATCATGAAGAAATGGAAGGTTGTTGTGGAAACCTTCTTGCTGATCCATGGCCTCCTCAAGATAGAAGTGATGTCTATCATGGGGTTTTCATGATCCATGAAAGACTCCCATCCCCATGCTATCATCAAAATAAAATGGATTACCTCCCAGCTTGGCAATCCATAGAAGATCTCCTCCCCACTACATGTGAGAGGCATGTCACCATCCAACATATGGCTCACCTTACAAAGAGACAAGTGATTTATCATAGTGGCCATACAAAATCTCATGCTCCCATGGAAGCATGCAATGCAAAAAGAATGGGGAACTCCTTCCCCCAAGGGCACATTCAACAAGTGTGCCTTCCCTCCCACTATGCCCCCAAAAAATATAAGGACATATTCAGCTTGTGGGATCATGATTAGAAGCATGCTAGCTACCATGTGTGATAGATAAGAAGGAAGATGTTCCCTCATGTGAAAACAACGCAGTTTTACCCTTAACTGCCATAGAATAAGATATGACAAGTGCCACCCCCAACACTTGTTTGCTACCTCATGTCTTTGGAATGCTTGGAGAATGTACATCATGGTTGGTGTGAAAGAAACACACCATAAAGAATATAATAGCTTCCCAAGGTTCTCCAAAGAATGGCCTGCATCAACATAGTTCATGGCCATAGATGGCCCATGAAACCCATCATACTTAGTGCCCCATCTTGGCACCATGACCTGCAAATGAGTGTCAGAAAAATATAAGCATATAGGAGATACAAAATAATGCTCAAGAGGATGAGCCTCTCTATATACTTGTTTTACATCAGTGGGGTAACTCATGGATGAGTTCCCTCTCACACTCAAAGAATAAGGAGGTGTGAATGGTGGCTCCTCCCAAGAGCTATGTTCTTCTTCCTGTATCAAGTAGTCCATGCACTTCTTCATATGAGAGTACACATCTTCTTTGTATCCTTCCCATATGAATCCACCCAAGAGAGTATGATATACTTTGACAAAACTAGTGGGTTTGGAAAGCAGGATTTCATAGATGGCATCAAATAGTCCCTCCTTGAGTTTGGAGTCACCAGCCAAAAGAATAAGATTGTAGAAATAGATAACTCCATCTACCACCTTGAACCTTTTATCCTTTACTTCCCCTTTAAGAACCCCCCATGTGAAAAGGTCCTTGGAGTATTCCATCTTGAGTTGGGAATCCCAACAAGGATCCAAGCTCTCCAAGAATGACAATGTTGTAGAGGTCTAAAAGGCAGCCCTTGCCTTCTCATGGCTCCCTTATTTGACATCCTTGGTATCAATATCACATGTTGGAGCATCATAATCTTTGTTTTTCTGCCCCATTTGCAGCTGTTCTTGCACAAGACAAGATTGGATCATATGGAAATCAACTTCCCCTTGGAAAGTCCTTGTTTTCCAAAACCTCCTTCTTTTGGCCCATGTATACAAGAGGGTTGGGATCCCCTTGCCATCTTAAGAAATCTCCTTTGTGAATGAAGATATCATGGGCTACCCCAAAGATATGGAGCTTCCATGTGCCCTCATGCTCATGCCATCATAGATATCTGAATTTTTCTTTCTCAATGCAGATATTTGAGTGGGAGTTTGCAATGTCCCTTTTAGGGAACAATTGCTCATCTCTCTCATGAATTCTTAAGAGATTATCTGCATTGTGCTAGCTTCTCCCAAGGCACCCTCCTTAGCCAAGTATGCATATGCAGCCCATAGTTGAGAGAACATGTTATATTCCCCCCTATCAATAGATGCTCCTTGTAGAGTACCTCCTTGCGAAGAGGTGTCAAGGCATAGAGTATAATGTGGATGTAGGAAGACAGATTTGCGCCTACCTTCAATGCATAAGTCCTCTTGCCTTCTTTGTGCTTCCAAGCTTTGAAGTAGAGAAGAGTTCATGCTCTCCACCTTGTGATGCCCTTCCTCCTCTTCTACCTCCCCTATCTCCAAGACCTCATCATTGATCAATGATAGTGCATGCTCCTCATGCATGAGATCCTGTGGGACTCTTGGCAAGAGTGCAAGAGTCTCTTCTCTTGGAGCAAGTGCTCCAAACTCTTCCTCATGAAGTGCTTGAGGTGCCCTTGAGGTGACTGCGTTTTCATCTCCCACTTCTTTCTCCTCCTCTTTAATAACTGAAATTGTCTCATTATCAATGAGAGACAATAGATCTTGATCAACTATTGAAGGAGAAACCTTCATGCTTTCCTCTTGAGATGAGGACTCTTCACCAAATGGAGATCTTGCCCTTGGAAATGCATCAATCAAGCTCACACCTTCTTTTCCCTCCTTCATGAAGGAATCACTGGCAAAATGTTGAAGCTCTAATGATATGGCTGAGTGCTCATATCCATGAGATGACGATTCAAAATGTTCCTCATGCACAAATCTTGTAGATCTAATTGGAAGATCTTCTTTTTGAAACTCCTTGGGAACTTCACTGCTGCTTCTCTTTTCTTCTTGCACATACTCCTTGGGGAGGCTCTTCTTAAATCTTAAAATATATGAGATTAAACTCATATTCTTCATGTTTCCCTTACTTTTTATTTCATTGATAGCTTGATCTCACAGGCGGAGCCAAAGATCATGCTCTGATACCACTGTAATATTCCAAATGGGGAAAAATAGGCTCAGTAGGGAATATCTTAAGATATTCCACTATGGAATCACAAAAATATGGAATAACACCAATAGATCTAAACCAGAGATAGATAGGTAGGGCATTTACTAGTTATATCACCTCTAAAGAGAGGGTGAAAACCAGAAGCTTCCTGGCCCGTTCCAGACTCTATCTATAGAATATTGGTGAAAAAAAACAAGTGTGGGGATGACACACTCCTATTGGAGTTTTATGCCCTTGGGAACCTTATATCTACAAATCTAAAGAATGGATCCAAAGAGAAGCAAAAACCAAACAAGAGAGAAGCGGGAAATTCCACTCTTAGGAAAATTTGCAACAGGCTCAGTGAGAACTCTGTATAAGCAAGATGGTGTAAGAATAACGCTTCCTAGAGCTGGGTTACCTCAGTATAGGTTGTGTGGGACATTCATGCTGAATTTTAGGAAAAAAAATGGGATTAAGGACCTTAAACAAATCTCCCATGAAGCTGACTAGTTAAAAATCAGTGAAAGAGAAGAGCTGATGGAATGAAGAAGAACCCACTTCAGAATTGCACAGTTTCAGTAGAGAGTCACTAGAAATCAGGCATAGGAAATTAATTATAGTATAGAAGCAGAAAATCAGGCTTTTAATGGAGCTTCTCAAAGAATACAGTGAATTACACGAGGAAATAAGCAACAAATATTCAGAAATAGGAGCTGCAATGTATGTAGAAAGTGCAGAAATGAATAGACATCGTCCCTCTAAATGTGCTTCAGCAACATAATGTTAGAACTTAGATCTACAATAGATATATGGTTGAAACATCATATCCATACCAGACCTGGAAACTACTCAGCCTTCTAATCAAGATCCCCTTGGGGATTTTACAAAATAATGCACTAGAAAGTGTAGATCTAACTTTTTGTACACAGAACTGCAGAAATATTCAGTGATTTCTAAAGATTAATTTATTCATAATATACATCAGATCTGAACATAATATATCAGCAAGCTACTCCATAAATATCCAAGGTGAGAGGCAAGCCTCAATCACCAAAAACAAGTACAATGAAGATCTAGACAATAGAGAAGAAGTACATAAGAAATAACGCAATAGACAAATGAGACTGCGCAGTAGCTTGAGCAAGATGTTACAACAAGTAAAATATACAGATATGAATTCAAAATACAATAGAGACCCTCTTCTGGGTGGTCACAAGACACCCTCCCTGAGAGGAGACTCCAAAAACAACTATATCCTTGCAGATCTAGAATTCCACTTACTACACTTGCAGCAGCAACAAAACCCTCAATGAGCCAGCGCTGTCAATTCAAGCATAGCTTGGCTTCCAACCTGATATTGGTTCAATCTAGCACACTTCCCTCCAAGAGCTACTCAAAGAAGGATAGAGGATTCCTAAACAGGAGATCCTCTCTTTCTCTTGCTAAACAACAAAGAGAAATGGAGTTTCCTTAGCAAGCTCAGAAAATGAAATATGATAAAAACCTCCTCATGAGCCTTCACCCTCCTTTTATAACATTTGATTCTCTTAGAAAACCCTAAACCACTTTCATCCTTTGTTTCTTTTCACACTTGGAAACCCCTTCTAGAACTGCGCAGTCCATCAAGGAGGTTCAATGAACCTAGACAACACTGTTGACTTGGTTAAATAGGATCTCCTTTGGTGGTCTTGGCCCTTTCACACCTACAAGATTTTATTCCAATGGCCTAATTATGCCTCTTTTCACATAGGCACTGATTTATTCTTGATTTTCAAGAGAATTAGACATCCTCCCCTACAGTTTATTCATTAATCATGAAATACAAAATGAATAAGGCAAAATTAATGTTCCAAATTAGCTGAAGCTAATTTAGGAACATTACATAATGCTTCGAGCATACGAAGGTCATCCCTCGACCCCCATCGACCTTTACCAAAATGTCCTGGTCTGTCTAGCCCGAAAGATGGACCACATAGACATTGAAGTCTTGGATGCTCACTTGGATTACAATATAGTCCTCAGGCAGAGTTATATGTACGCCATGTCTGCCATAGCCTCCTCCGTCTTCCGCATTATGATGTTCCCCCACGAGGACCACATCATTACTGTAGACCAGCTGACACATAGCAAGAAGCATCCCCTAACCAACACGGATGTAATTCTACCTTATGTAGATACAGCCTCGGATGGTCTTTCACGATACCACGAATATGGCCCTGGCCAATTCAAACCATCATCCGTTCTAGGGTCATTCCTTGGAGATCCTCCCATTATCCCTAAGGCATCACCTGATGTCACAGGGGCTCCAGTATGCATGATGTCCACATCAAGCACCGAGGCTAGTCAGGACACAGACTCAAGCAGTAATGACACCAAGGCATCATCCATGGTAGCCTCTCTAGCCTACGCTGCCTCCCAAAACCCTTTCCTCTAACCCCCAACTGGCTTCGTCTCCCAGCAGGTTTTGGCAACACTGGTATTACCTAACATATCGTTGGCATTCCCAGTTTGGTATCTCATTCCTCCTTCCGGAATAGGAGCCACCCACGTTACTACCACAGGGTTGAAGCCCCTTAGTCCCGAGGATCCCCCACCCATCCAAGAAAAGGTCGAGACCACCCTTGCAAAGGAAGCTCCCATTGTGAAACCGGTGATCATGACCAAGAAAACCGAGAAGAGAGGAAAGAATATGGTGACCCTCGCCATTCAACAGGAATCACCGATCTGCGCCATATGTGACGTAATAGGCCATTCTACCCATATATGTCTGGAGCTGGATGAATTAAAACCACTCCTTGGCTCCGAAACATACATCTCAACGCTGTGTTCCCGTAAAAAGGAACCTACCACCAAAGGTAAAGGCAAAGTGTTGCATACCAATCATGCATGTGATCTCTGTAGCAACTATGGGCACTGTACCCACCATTTTCCAGAGATACCATGATACAGGGATGCCTTACATGCAGTCGAGCGATCCTATCAAGAGGATCCCTCCATCCATTCCATCAGCAATGAGCCTTGTATCATCCTATACTTACATGAAGAATGAAGATCACCTAAAAGGCTCCTCGCCAGACCCCCTCCTCCAATTGAAAGATGCATAATTGAAGATGAACTTGATCATTTCATCATTGACTGTCCAGCTTTGGAAATGTTCTAACGATGGTACCTGGTCCATATAGTATATTGTGGCAAAATGGATGTCTCGTATTCATGTTAGATATGTGGTGATAACCACCCTGTACGTTGCTGTCACTATATACCACGATTTCGCACAGCTTTAGCCTGTATGCGATCAACCATAGTTTGCCTCTCCCAAGATGATGGCATAGACTTGGAATCCATGATTAGTACGAAAACTCAAGAGGATGTGACAGATAGATCCATCCCATTGCAGTCATCTAGAAGATGACCAATTAGGGAGATTCATCCCCCACCAAGCACCGACAATACGACACACCATATAAGATTCATGTCATCATGTATCGGAACCATGACTCGAGTTGTTTGCTCATCTGCCATAGGTGTCGAGTTAGCTACAGCTACAAGAGTAGTTGTCCCTACGATAATGCAGATCCAATCTATATGTACTCTGTTGACCGCGTCTGGTTCCACCACATCTATGATGGAATCCTTTTCATGTATCTTAACTAGCTCCACCTGGATTACCCCCATTCAGTATAAAACTACACAGGAACAATCCCCCTTTGGGTCCTTGTTTCATTCGGATGAGGATATCCTAGAGGCCATGATGGAGCTAGATTAACCATGGGGTGCAATGCATCATCGTTCATTGTTTCTCCCCAAGAAAACATTCAGTCCTAAAAAAACAACTGAACAAGAAATCTATGCGATCGAATCAAAAGACTTCCTACCATCAGGAAAGATCGATTGGTTCAAATACCCCATCCCAGTGCCTGATATGTTCGAGGAAGGAAATATGTCAAATATTTCGCCTACCATCAAGGTGAACATATCCCAAAATCTGACAAAGGTTGAAGAAATATCACTAGGGCAGCATGTTCTTCAGAAGAAATAACCTCTTACACCAAACTGTTACAAGAGTATAGATATATCTTCACGTGGGACTACTCAGAAATTCCTAGGCTTAGTCCTACTATGGTAGAGCACCATATTGACACTTGGCCTAACGTACCTCTAGTACGCCAGAAACAACGTCAATTGCATCAATCTAAGGCAGAATCAATAAAGCGAGAAATCTAAAAGCTTCACAAAACCGAGTTTATCTACCCCATTGCCTATACATCTTGGGTTTCCAACCTTGTTCCCGTCATGAAAAAATAGGGCACGATACGTGTTTGGACCAATTTTCAAGATTTGAACAAAGCTTTTCCTAAAGACAATTATCCCACTCCATTCATCGACCAAGTCATCGATGCATGCGCAGGACATGAGGCCCTATCCTTTATGGATGGGTTCTCTGGATATAATCAAATCCAAATCTGCCATACAGACTGGTACAAAACTACATTCACTACCCTCTGGGGCACATTCGCATACAAGGAAATGCCATTTGGCCTAAAAAATGTTGGAGCCACCTTCCAAAGGGCCATGAATTATATATTTCATGACTTGGCACACCTTATCCTTTCCTACTTAGACGACTTGATAGTCCACTCCAAGAAGCACTTAGACCATATTGAGGATTTGCGATTGGTATTCCAAAGTTGTCGTCAATACAACCTATGCTTGAACCCCCTCAAGTGTTTCTTCTGCGTCAGTGCAGGAAGGCTCTTAGGTTTTATTGTGTCCCAACAAGGAATTCGTGTAGACCCTCTCAAAGTCCAAGCCATCAAATAGGTACCTCCACTTGGAACCCTCAGAAAAATTCAAAGGCTGTAGGGGAAGGCCAATTTTCTGAGGTGCTTCATCCCAAATTATGCCACCTGTGGTCAAGGATTCTTGCGCCTCCTTCGCCAGGACATTCCCTTTAAATGGGATGACCACGCCTAAAAAACATTTGATATGCTGAAGGAGACATTATCCTTAGCACCACTCATTAGTCCCCCATACTATGACAAGGATTATATCCTGTATCTATCAGCTTCATAATCCACATTGGCTAGAGTATTGATTCAGGAGGGCCCAAATGGAAATGAGCATGTAATATATTACGTCATCAAAATCTTATCAGGCCCAGCATTGAGATATGAACCTGAAGAAAATACTGACCTAACATTAATCCACGCAGTCTAGAAACTTCGCCACTACATCATCTTAAAAACCACTATGGTTATCACAGATATTAACCCCTTTTGTAAATGGGGGTTTGACTTCATGACTTGTAATCTCGTCTCATCGGGAAACCATAAATACATCATTGTGACTGTCGACTATTTCACAAGTGGGTTGAGGTCATGCCCACATACGACAACACAATAGAAACCGCCGCCCAATTTTTGTTTAACCACGTTATCGCCCAATTCAGCGTACCCAAAGAGTTAGTCTCTAACCATGGGAAACACTTCAAGAATGAATTTTTTGAGGAGATATATCACCACCTTGGATTCACCCACAAATTTGCTTCACCATACTACCCCTAGTCCAACGGACAGGTAGAAGCTATCAATAAAGTACTCAAAACTATGTTACAATGCATGGTGAATAACCATAAAACCAACTGGCACCATATGCTCTTTTCTGCCCCATGGGCATACCACACAACGGTGAAAACGTCCACCGGCTTCACTCCCTTCCACTTAGTATACGGGGTCGAAGATATGATTCTCATAGAATACGAGATCCAAAATTTTCATACTGCCATCAAACTCCTCAATGACACCCAGCCTCTAGAGCAGCGACTAGTACAACTAAAGCTTGTCAACGAAAATCAACGTCAGTTGCTGCAACATAACGAGGCCCACAAAAAAAGGGTAAAAGAATCATTTAGCTTCCACATCACCCCTTGCTCATTCACCGAGGGAGAATTAGTCCTCTGCTATGATATCGCAAAAGAGGCCTTAGGGATAGGAAAGTTCGAAATCTTGTGGAAAGGACCCTACATCATTAAACACTGCCTCCGACAGGGGGCATACATCTTGACATAACCAGATGGGACTTGCCTCACTAACCCCGTCAACGGCCTTAACCTCAAGAAATTCTACCCATAAGGGCCCCGATGGCCCTTCCCCTAGAGTGAGAGTACACAAAAACCCAACCACTTAAATTTTTTTGACCCAAAGACTTAGTTAAAAGTTCTCAAAGTTCACCATGGATCACCAAAACGAACCCTATTTCGGATCTGTTGATGGAGCATCGATACGGTCTCAAAATTTAGCTTCAGTTGCCTGGGTCATTTACCGCCCTGATTGATCACCACTGTGTTCAAATGGTGTGTGTATCAGTTCAGCAACAAACAATCAGGAAAAATATGACGTCGTCGTCAGACTTATGGATGATGCCCTCCATCGGGGCATTCACCATATGCATATCTACCTCGATTCCCAGTTAGTAGTATCACAACTAAACCAAACATTTGAGACAAGAGATACACATCTGTTTAGAAGATATTTGCGTGCCAAAAGATTAAGAAGACAATTTGACTATATCACATTTTCACATGTACCAAGGAGTCAAAACCAATAGGTGATCACATAGCTAACAATATCCTAAAATGGAATGCATCTCGAATAAACCATCATACATAAAACCAAAAATAAAGATATCCATCGACATAACAAAATACATAAACCGAAACAGGTGATAAATCATGTAGAGCCGCAAAAAATATCTCTCATATATATATCAAAATATGTATATCAAAGTACAAAAATTTAACGAATAAATAATGTAAATAAATGATAAATTAGTTAATTCGTAATTAGGCTGAAAGGTCATGTCTGATAAGAAATGACCTTTCATGAAGAAGCACATGCATAGGTATATAAGCAGGCCTCACTTGTAACTTTCAATCATCTATCTCATATCTTTTATAATATAATATTTGTATCCTCATGGATATCTTTGTATTCCAAATGTTCTAGAGTATTTAACTTGAGAAGAAACTTTGTTCGCTTCATTTGGTATTAGAGCAGTCGATCTTCTGGCTGCTCATCGCTACACAGAGCTACGCTCCTGGATTCAGGCCCTTGGCCATTGAAATTCGTCAAAGTTATTGCCGTCATAGTTGAAGCATTTCGCTACAATCTAGAGTTTATCCATCGTTGATTTAATCAAAGGCCTTTGGTCACTAAAAGAAGAGGAAAACAAAAAAAAGTTTAAAAAATAAGAAGAAATATAATTTCTTTTTTTTTTAAAGAAATATATATATAAAAGTAAAAGAGAAAGAAAAAAAAAGAAAAAAAGAAAAAAGAAAAAGAAAAAAAGAGATATATATAAAGAAGTACATATACATACATACTAGGACAATTTAAAATTAAAAAGGAAAAAGAAATAAGGAAGAGTAGGTAAAGTAAGAAGTAAAGGAATAAAAAATCTCTATGTGAATGGTAAGTTTACTTTTATGTGAAGAACATTGGTGATTTTCACCCAAATATTTTATACACAATTCATGGATCACAGAAGCCAAATTCCTAACAACATTAACTGAGTCAAATACACATAAGTGGACATATATTTTATAGGTGAATATATGTGAATAGCCACGTTTCACTAGGGTTCTAACCTTTCAACAAAAAAAAAGAGTAAAAAAAAACAATTGTTAAAAGACTATATATATATAAATTTAATTAATTAAATTATTAAAAAAAAAAATTGAAGGAATAATAACATCATTAAAAATAAGAAGAGAAAGTTAGGAAGGGTTACCTTAGAAACCCTAAAAACTCAATTCAACAGAAAAAATGGAATCAATCATTGATGAAAAGGAAATTAAATCTAATTCAGAAAGGAAAGAAGGAATATTTCCTGAAAATTATAGTATGTTTGTCCGTGCGCTAATTAGAATCAAAGGGTCACTTGCGGGAAAGGAAGTTCTTATATCTATAATCAAGAGAATAATTATGTTAGTACTAAATGTGCTAACAAATTAGTGATCCCCGAATCAAATATAAAGGAAAAAAATTGATTTCGTGAAAATGAAAAACAATACGACATATGGAATTTACACCTAAGTATTGGGGACTATTCCCTTCTCTCCCAATTTACCGTTAAAACCTTATTTTGTAACGATAGTGATCTAATTCTGGGTTCACTCTGGATGGAATCTCTAGGGTCATTCGTCCTTAATACAAAAAAGAAGTTTTTAAAATTCTCTTACAAAAAGAAAAAAATAACGCTACAGGATGTCAACTTAAAGCCAAATTCAGTGACACCTGAAGACATTCAAGAAATTTCAAAAGTAATTTCTTAAGAAAGTAAAAAGGCGATTCAAAATATGCAAAAGGAAGTTAACAAAATCACCACTAACAAGAATGAAGAAGTTTCTCGCCTTAAGGACCACAACGAAAAATTTCTAACGCAAAATAAGAAACTGAAGAAAGACAAGAAGTCGTTGGAAAACAAGGTGCAACAACTTGTCGAAAATGAAGCATTGAAATCTTCAAATATATAAGCTCAAGTTGAATAAAAATCGAACGTTGATCCAATAAATGTCTCAACTGAAGAAGACGACAAGCAAGGTGTAGAAGTAACAAACGTCGATGTTGCAGTTTAGACGAAGAAGATGCGAAGTGAAGGTCCTGTCACTTACTCAATAACATCCTTGCTAAAAGAAAAGAAAAGTCAAACAAAAAAATTCCCTATCAACATCCAAATCACGGGAGTAGACAACTCAACCAAGCTATGTATTCAAAACAATAACAAGCTGATATTCTGAAGAATACTAACGAATCATCACAAGTTCCCAGTCATCGTAAGATTCCACAGAAGATTTATTTAGGATGGTTTGATCCATTCTCAGTGCGACAATTTTTTTTGTCACTTAGAGGATCATATCAACTTGTATCGACAAGGATGACTACCCTGAGACGAGAATATGTTCGTAGCAGGAAAAGAAATCGAGGCCTTTCATCGACAATCTTTTTGAGGGGAAGGCAATGTAATGAATAAATAATGTAAATAAATGATAAATTAGTTAATTAGTAATTAGGCTGAAAGGTCATGTCTGATAAGACATGACCTTTCGTGAAGAGGCACCTGCATAGGTATATAAGCAGGCCTCTCTTGTAATATTCAATCATCTATCTCATATATTTTATAATATAATATTTGTATCCTCATGGATATCTTTGTATTCCAAGTGTTCTGGAGTATTTAACTTGAGAAGGAACTTTGTTCGCTTCAAAAAATAGTGTCGCTGGCCCAATTTCCAGCCCAAAGATACAAAAGTCATCAAAAATAAGGGAAGCATCCTCATAATGGGTGCTTTCCCTGTGTAAAAAACTACTCTAGGGAGGTGCTCCCTCAAGAGGGGCACCTGGACCCACCACTTCTCCCGGTACCACCATCGGAGCTATTTTCGCAACTGCAATCACCACCCGACGTAGAGTGGGTCGATAATCCCTCTCACGGGCCATCACTATCTCTAACTAGACCTCCTTAAAGTCATCCATGAAACCTCGAGTAGGCATACCCTGGGTCAAGCAGTCCACTCGACCCCAAAATTCCTCAAGAGAAATCACCTGAGTTGTTAGTTCTGCAATGCGCGCCTTTGCCGCATCAACATGAGCTCCTTTGGTCGCAACCTCTCCAGCAGTCGAGCTGCTACCCTCCCTAGAAGGGCTAGCACCACCACTAGGTCCACCAACACCACCAGCTCTACCACCTACATCACCTCCTCCCTGACTACACCGAGGTCGTCATGGAGGATCGTGGCCCACTAGTTGGGCCACGGGACGACCCACCTCACCAACATCTGCATGAGTAACCAAAACAATGTCAGTGTCACTAGCAAAATACATAAGTACATACATACTCAAACAAATGCAGAAAATATATATAAAACATACCTGTAGGTCCCCAAACATAACCAAAAGGGAGACCCATGTCTAGGTCACCCTTGAAGTCCATTCCTACATACGAGTATGGCAAGAACATTTATGGGTTGGACTCGAACCAGGCCTCTGTCGTGGTGTTCCAATAACGCCCCACCATGCCACCACTGCCCTGCGGCATCACCGGAGCCCACCTACTCATGCGTGGCTCCCGTGGCCCCCCAATAGGCACTTTCACCACTGGCCTCAGCAGCAGCACCCTATTATAGATGATGCTGCAAAGGATACTGGAGTACACAAATGATTTCGATCCAAGTTGGACCTTGTTCAATTGCGACACCATACCATAAAAAAAAAGCGGGTGAAGTCAAAAAAATTCCCGGACCTCAACCGGCACAAAACTCCAACCTGTGGGCCAGATGCTCGATGTGGAGCCACCGACCCCGCCAGTCGTACGATCACTGCTAGAGCACACCACTCTTCCACATTTGTAACTGATGTAATGTTGATGTATCCCTCAGTAAGAGGTGCCCCCCAACAATGATGCCTCCAGAATCTATCCAGGTTCACCCTCCCAGAGGGGAGTGGGTACCTCAGTGCCTCACCCTGAGGTAGTATCTCGGTCAAAAATTAGATATCCATCTTGGGATGGATCACCAAGTTCATTCCCAGCAACACGAACATGTTGCGCCTCCTGCGCCAGTGCTGTATAAAGTAGCGCAGTAATCGGTCCTGCGACCGAAGAAACTCATTTTCAGCAAACTTCAGAAGGTCCCATGCAACCAACTAACTTCGCGCCCTAGCAATAGCTAGAGTGGTATGGATCTCGAGCCAGTCTCGCTCCCTCCATAATAACCTGCCATCAACACAGGTATCCATCAGTACAGAGAAAAAACCCAAAAAAAGACAAAAAACCAAAATTTTTGTCACCTCGGCCTTTGCGCGCCTGTCCCTCAAATAGGCACACTTAGCACGTGCCTGTATTTTTCATAGGCATGCCTAAGGCATGCTAAAATTAGGGAACATAGCACCCTTGCGCACCTGTCCCTCAAAATTGTGCGCAAGGAAGGCGCAATTTTTCCCAGATCGCCCGCACAATCTAGGGCAAAAGTCACCCAAAGTCCGTACAAACCCAATTTGTACATACCTCGGCAGCATTAAACTGAAAAAATTAAATTGCAGGACATCATGGAAATTACCTCGGCATAGTATCACTAGTCCTATAACCTCTCAAAACTCAACAAGTACAAATGAATTGAACTAGGGCCATATTCATCTATTTATCGCCCTTTTCAAAAACTTCGGAGGGCCATAACAGGAGATCAGAAGGTCCATTATGCGAACCATAAGTTGCAACATCATCAGTACTCCATGATGAATGGAAGCGATGCCACATATTTTCCTTCCAGAAAAAATAATTTTTCAGCGCCGGCAGGTATGCCCTCTCTCATCTTCCTTTTTCAAAAGCTCATGCCTTTCAATAATATTTGATGAAAGGAAGATTCTTTCACTTGTGGTAGTTGTTTTTGCAGGAAAAACCCGCAAGCCATTCACAACACCATCTACTAAAATTTCCAAAGCAGGTATCATTCTACCCCCAACATGATAGAGTCCCAGAAAACTTAGCATATCCTGACATCATTTCTCCACCAGAAAAAAACCATAGGGTCCTCATATCCGACCATGTTTATCATCAGCGCACCCTGCACGTGATAAACATATGCGTTGGTCGGTAGAGCCTCCCCTCCATGGTGCTCGTCACCCACAATAGACCATATATCATAGCAATAGTGACGCCATGGCCATACCACTTCAGTTCGGGGAGCACCTCGTGCCTATCCATTCATCATGCATAAGGTCAAGTTTACCATGCAAACTGAAACCCCCTTCCCAGACGGCCAGGTTATACAAGAAGATAAAACACGCACCATCGCGCATCGCATTTGGCCCACCATACCTCCACTAGCATAATCCCATCTGTGACACTTTTCATCCACTTTATCAACCCCGCACATGAGACCAACCAATGGGACCCCCACCCTCAGCAAAACACCTTCCTCACAACATCAGTGAGCAAACATTTTCATGTTTTGGGGTACCCGTCTCTATGTTTTGTACAAACCAAACCCCATTATTTTTATTTTTTTGGTAAGTGTACAAAGACCACAAACAATTCACTTCACCCCCTCACCCTCGCATTTCATCTCTTCTCCCATGGCAGCAGTCCCTGATCTCCCTTGGTCAGAGTATTTCACCCCCATGCATGCACCTTCATGACATTCATAGCCGGTTTACACCCGCCCTAGAAGTCCTACTGACTCGAGGGATTTTACCTTCAGAAATAACTATGACTACTGCCAAGCTGCTTAAGTATGCTCCGACCTCGGGCCACTGAATCCCCACCATCAGTTTTCAGTCACCTCTCACCAACATGCCTATGTAAAACCCACCACATCTAGGTCCCCAATCCCTCATATCAGCGACCCCTCATTTGGTTGAGGCTTCCTTTTTGTTGACTTCAACACCCATATTCCAAAAAGGAAGTGGTACCTTGGACTACCACTCCCCATGCAAAGGAGCATCCTTAGGTGGCACTGTGGGAGACATCATTGTCCAAAAATGTCATCGATCCTCCTAACATTTGACTATGACAAAATCTTTCATTTCAAGATGGTATCGTACCATACAACCACTGCACTTTGATTAGATCCGTCGAAGACCCGTGCCCCCATAAGCGTCTCTGTCAACAATTCTTGCACGGGAAGGTCCCAGCTAGCACCCATGCATAGATTGCGCAACTATATGCCATCCCAAGTTTACGCATATGGGTACCACATTCCACTTATCGTCAAAGAAAAAAAGCCCTTGAGGGCGTCAGCAATCATCGTAAAAGATTGCCAGCATCATTACCATAGCAGTGACACAGACAGAACATGTATCTGTCAATTTTGTTTAACTAGCCATAGCATCATGAGCATGGGACATGCCCACCTCGTTGAAATGTTGTATATATATTGTAAATTGTACTTGATTGCAGGGATCCCTTAGACGTGGTCATTCTTGGAACCGGTGCAGGGTGTTTCAACTCCAAAGCTTCACGCAGGTCTCCCTCTCTCTCTATGCATGATACATAAAAGAAACTATAATGTATTTCGGCTATACAGTCCTTCCTAGACATCACACATTAGGGGGAAATTGTTAACACTAGAAAATTGTACAAAAAAATATGACATTAATTAATGTTAAGCCAAAGGATTTATAGGGTAGGAAGACATTACGGAATCTAGAAAGTATTTAAAATCTCTAAGGTTTTGAGAAAATCAAATTTGAACTAGTCATAAAATTCTATTTGCATGTATTATCCTTTGATAAGAGTGCCTTCTGCTCGCCTTTTTACCCAATAAGCATGCATTCCTGAGAGTGGAAAAATGTCAATATCTGGGACAACATAAAAGCAAAGGACAAGTTAGTCCTTACATGAAGTTGCCTAAGTACAACCATCAACGCCTCCTTAGACATTATGTGAGCACACAATGGAAAATTTGGAGCACACAATGGAATCATACCTCTTCCTTGGGTCACCATCCACCATGTACCAAGGGAGGGAAGGAGGATTTGAAATCCCCTATATAAAGCCACCATGAGACGAAGAGTGGGTGATCACATTGTTATGCTGGCCAGAATTGCCCAAGAAATACCAGCAGTGTGTGACTCGGAGCTAGAGATAGAGGGGACTCGATTGTTGGCCATCCAATAATCTTAGTCCATCACAGCATAGAGAGAGGAAGATTGCACCGATGCGAGCTTGGAAAAAAACATCCTTGCATCGGGACTTAGAACCATTGTCTAGGGGCCCTTTGGCAAGTGGGTAACATTTCTTCTTCGTATCAAACGCTTAATAAGAAGCAGCCTAGAGCCACCATTTGCATTATTATCATTTGAATCTCTTCAATAGCTTCTATATATTTGTGTTTTAGTTTTAGTTTAATTTGAGTATACATTTGCATGCTTTTTCCTCTATATTGTATGTTTTTGAACTCCACCACTTTTTGCTTGTTACTTATATTTTAAAGGGGTAAACCACACCCCTTAAACTGGTGTGATTTCGTACTTCTGTGCACCAAATCCACCACAACAGTGTGTTTGGCTCAGCCTGAACAAGAGGAAATTGTCATACCTCCTCTTGATGTCGACATGATGGAACCTTTGTCATCATCCATGAGATCCTTGGCGGAAAACCCCTCCGGGGAATTCCCTTTAGTTTTGACTGAACCTCCTTCGACGATCACCTTGGGCTCAAGATTGGTAGATCTTTCATCTACTAGATCTTCATTTACCCTCTGTAGAGATGTGTATGTGAACCATATCTCTCATGATGATGTGTCAAGTAGCCCCACCACGTCATGTGGTCTTTATTCTACCAGTCTTTCCATCTTTCACTATGATGAAGACATTATGGAATCAATGACCACCCCTAACTTTCCTTGGGATGATATGCACCACAGTGTGTACTTCCTTCTGCAGCAGTCCCTTGAACAATATGTCGTGAAGCCTAAGGACTTTATCTCCGATGAGGTCGATTGGTTTAGAAATCCCATTCTTGCACCTGATGCTTTAGAAGAAGGAAATATGGCCAATATCTCTCCTATCATTAAAATCAACACTTCTAATAAACCAGGGATAGAAGAAAACATCGCCTTAGGGGAATATTTCACCCCGGAATAAATTGAGGCTTACACTAAGCTATTCAAGGAATTCTGTGATGTTTTCACCTGGTCCTATTCAAAGATGCCTCAACTTGATCTTGCCATTGTCGAACACCATATCGATACATAGCCTAATGCCGATCCTGTTAATCAAAATTTGAGACCCATTAATCCTTCCAGACATGAGTCTATCAAGGCAAAAATCAACAATCTCAAGCAGGCTGGTTTTATCTATCCTATTGAATACACCACTTGGGTCTCTAACCCAGTTCCCGTTCTCAAGAAACAAGGCACCATCTGTGTCTACACTGAATTTCGCGACCTGAACAAAGCTTGACCCAAAGACAACTTCTCCACACCGTTCATTGACCATATCATAGATGAGTGTGCAGGGCATGAGGTTCTATCCTTTATGGATGGTTTCTCCGGATACAAACAGATAGTTATTTGTCGTTTTGATCAGTTAAAGACTGTGTTCATTAGTCCGTGGGGAACTTTCACTTATAGAGTCATGTCATTTGGCCTAAATAATTTCGGAGCCACATTTCAGTGGGCTATGTCATACTGTTTCCATGACCTGGCTCATATTATCCTTCCCTACCTCGACGATCTCACTGCTCATTCTAGGCGAAGGGCGCAACACCTCCATGATTTGTGTACCATTTTCCTCCAATGTTGAAAGTATAATATTCACCTCAACCTATTGAAATGTGTCTTTTGTGACCCCACCAACCATCTCTTGGGATTCATCGTGTCCAAATATGGTATTGGTCTTGATCCTCTTAAAGTTCAAGCCATTCTTGAACTTCCCATTCCTCGTACCTTGCGCCAGTTACAAAGCTTCCAAGTCAAAGCCAACTTTCTTTGTCGGTTCATCACTGACTATACCACCACTGCGCATGGGTTTCTAAGACTCCTTAGCTCTACCATTCCATTCATTTGGGATGACCATGATCAACAGTATTTTGACACCCTAAAACATGCTCTCACTTCCACTCCCTTGATTAGTCCTCCTAACTTTGAAAGGGATTTCATCCTGTACATATCAGCTTCCACCCACTCGATTGTTGGGATCCTTATCCAGGAATATGACACTGGAAATGAACACGTTATCTATTATGTCAGTGAGAACCTTGTAGGTCCCCCTGTGTCCTACTCGCATGAAGAGAAGTTAGCATTGGTCATTGTGTTCTCGGTCTAGAAACTTCACCATTATATCATTACGCGTTCCACTAAGGTTGTGACCAATTCCAACCCTATGGAATTCATATTAAGTAGACTGATCATCAATGGGAAGTATGCCCGTTGGATCATTATCCTTCAGGATTTCGATCTCAAATTTGTCACACCCAAGAGTAAGAAAGGTTTAGCCCTTGCTGAACTCATTTATGAATTGCCTACTGGTATGCAAGAACCGTCAGTTAATGACAATTTACCTAATGAACATTTTTCTCTATTACTTCGAATGACCCTTGGTATGGCGACATCCTTACTTATCTACGAACCCAAAAATTTTCTCCCCATCTTGATCGTGATGCTCGACGACATATATGACACTAGCCCCCCGCTATCTTCTCATTGGTGATGATATCTATCTTCACGGTGTTGATTATGTCCTCCATCATTGTCCCACAAACGCCGAAGCTGAGCAAGTCCTTAATCCATACCATAGTGGCAGTTGTGGTGGCCACCTCTCTCGTTTGGCCACTGCCCAGAAAGTCATGCGCGTTGGGTATTTTTGGCCTTCTCTCTTTGGTGATTGCATTGAAGAAGTCAAACATTGTTCCAACTGCCAACTTTTCGCCCCAAAGGCATGAGCTCCTCCTGCTCCTCTCCATCCTATCATCTTTGTTGGACCATTCTGCAAGTGGGCCATTGAATTTATGGAGTGTCGAACTCTATCTGCTGGTAACCATAAGTATATCATTGTGTCGGTTGACTATTTCACCAAATGGGTTGAGGCCATGCCAATTTTCAATAACATGGCAACTACCATGACCCTCTTTTTATTTAACCATGTTATCGCTCAATTCAGGGTTTCCAAAAAATTAGTCTCTGATCATGGCCGACATTTTGAAGATGATATTTGGCATGAGCTATGCTCTCTATTGAACTTTGAGCACCAATGTTCATCATCGTATTACCCCCAAGGTAATGGTGAACAAGAACAAAACTAGCTGGCACCTTATGCTCTTCCTTGCTTTGTGGGCCTATAAAAATTCTGTTAAAACTGCCACCGGGTTTACTCGTTTCCACCTTTTTTTTGGCGAGGAGGTAGTCTTACCGATCGAGTGTGAAATTCCCTCCCTTCACTTAGCCATCAAACTTATCCCTAAAACTCAACCATTATAACAAAGACTTATCATGCTTGAGCGTACATCCGAAGACTTCCATGTTGAATTAAAAACCATTGAAGTGGCCAAGAAGCGCACCAAAGCTCAATATGACCGAAAATTCCACCCTCGTACCTTTCACAAAGGTGACCTTGTTCTAGTGTATGACCAGGCTCATGATGTCTTGGTCATGGAAATTTCGACTCATTATGGCTAGTGCCTTACATCATTAGTAAGGACTTGGGCAAAGGGGCATACCTTCTACAGGATTTCGAAGGCCACCCCCTTCCTAACCCTCGCAATGCACTCTACCTTAAGAAATTTTACCCATAGCATATCTAATCAAGATGTATGTTTTATTTCTGTCATATATCTAGGTAGCTTGCATATTTTTCTTTCGGTGATTTGATACTTCATCCGGAAGAATTTTTTATATGAAGGGTCACTTCGCTGCCTCTCAAAATCAAATTTTTGCGCTTGCACCACTTGTACTTGGGGCACCACTTAGCCTTCATACTTGTTGACGCTTGTGTTGATTTTCGTCATGAGTAACCATCTTTTGCTAATGATTTTATGGTCCCCATCGGGCCTATTCTATGTGGTAGCATCATCAAGTCGCCCTCGTTCGGAGCATCCAATTTGAGTCATCATCGCATTCATGGAGTCTGTCCCAAGTCCCTTTTATCTCCTTCTATAGTATTCCATCCATCCATTTTGGCCTCCAGTCCCATTATCCCCTATCCCCTCAGGAGTTGAGTCAGTCGTTGTGAGGTCATTCATGATTTTTATGCTTTGACAAGGGAAGTCATCCATTTGCTACTCAGTATCCCCCCATTCCATCATCATCCCTGGTGTCATTCCATCAATCGCTCTACTATATTCCCTCGTGCCTTAGTTGAGGACCCTCATTTCCTCCCCTATTGCGGACCTCCTTCTGTCGACATCAACATATTCATTCTAGAAGATAGGTCTAGAGGGTGGTGTATCCTGGTTCTAGCTTCAGATTAGGCAAAGGGACTCCTTATTTCCCTTTGACTTGATTTTTTCTCATCCACTTTAGCATGATCGATATTTGTATACTCGATAGTTCGGTGATCCAATAGATTGATCCAGTGATTCCAAGGTGTGTGTGAGATATTTCAAACCTCATGAGGGGGTGGCCCTTAAGGTAGTCCCCCACATGCCCGTATGACCTCATTATTTTCTACAACCTCAAATGCAGCTTCACATATTTGATGGGTTTGGCCCCATCAGCTTGCATCACCTATAGCATGCATGTATCCCTTATATGATCCATTTATATTTTCAAAGCCCTTTCATGCTTATCAGGGATTCTTTGGTTGTTATTATATCTCATGTACTTAGATATTATTGTATTCGGTCCTAGATGTTGTCCCAGGCACAGTATATATGTGGGATTCATTATATTTTTGTTTGGCCCATGTTTATGCCAGCATATCATGTTCTTTATAGCTCAGTATCATTTTACTGAGCGAACCATTATTCTTTGTACTTTTTTATCACGATGGGCATATGTATGCCTCCCCCGCCTCATTGTGTACAGGTACCCAACCATTAAAGGAGACTTACGATTTTCAGTCTCGCCCCCTCAGGGTTATTATCCTCTCTCGCTTCGCTTCACCTACGTATCTCTCTCTCTATGACTTTGGTTTGGTGTCTAGTGATTGTGTTCTTACAACGTACTTCGGTCATATGATTAGCTCTCAATGCTTGTACGTTGGGGGAGAATCTGTTACACCAATTTTTGGTCATCTAACCATGTATAATTAGATGGATTGAAATACACCATGTAAGATCAATTTTACCATAGTAAAATTGCTTTCACTAGGAAATAATTTAATAAACCATAGTTTATTAAGTTATTTCTGGTCCAAATAGAAAACCCCATGAGGATTAATTAAATAAATACTTATTTATTTGATTTTCCTCTAGGAATAATTAATTAAACCTCTGTTTAATCATATTCCTAGTCATATTTAACCCAATTAATGAGAAATAATAGATAAATCATTATTTATCTTATTATTCTCTATGAATAATTGATTAAATCATTATATAATTAATTGTCCTTGTTAAATTTGACTAAATCATTTAGGAATGATAAAATAAATCATTATTTGTTAAATTATTCCTTGATCCCATCCTTTAAATGATAAATAAATATTATATTTGTTTATTATTTCTAAATAAACGATATTAGCCAATTTAAATTCCTTTTCCCTGCAACAAAATATAATAAAATATTCCAAGTAGTTAGATCTAGATCTTGGTTAATAATATTTTATTATGCACCATTATCAAGGATTACTCAATATTTTGTTATAAATAGGAGGGTTTTCCATTCATTCCTTACATTTGATCCTTGTATCATGGTCAGACTTTGATCCTTTTATCATTGTCTATCTTTGATTTACTTTTATTTTCTTTTTGCTTACTGAGCTCCCTTCGATTTCTACACGTCTTGGGTATTCTACACCATGAGAGGGAAAATATGAAGCTAAAGCGTTCGAGGACAACTAAGAACCCATCCCATGGAGGGGACTATATCATTTCTCTTCCCAGGTGTTACATAATACAAAAAATTATTTATAATTCTTGTCTTTTCCATTGGATATTTGGGAGAAGCTCTTATTTCATTCTTTTGTTTAGCTACTTTGTTTGCATAGATATGGGTCTATTTTGTATTTTTTTCAACCGTCTATTGTAGATCTAAGAAGTTTGACAACCATCTCTATTGTTAGGGTTGTTTTTCATGTGCAACTAAAGTGATCTCTTTTCGCACACTTGCGTTAAGATTTCATACTAACAATTAGATAAGTGTTTATTTTTGTACATGTTTGTATCATGGATGACTAATGAATATGTCTGTAATATCCAAGTAAGAATGCCTAATTTATTATACATCCACAGTTGACTAGTTATCTAGTGTATTTAAGGTGAATATGAGATGCTTGATCTATGTTGTTGCATCATTATTAACTCAATTGTAGGTTGCATGATGTGTCCATGAATGATGGTATGGAAATAATCAGAATTAACTTGTTAGTTCACATGTTTTAGTCATATTTTATGTTTATGATTTTAGGATAGTCCCTACTATAATTATGTTTGTGGGTTGTCTCTTGAGTATCTTATATTATATGTGGTGTGAGTGGACTTGCTATTCTCTTAAGGGGACTGTTGATATCCTTGTATGTCCATGATGAATGTTTTTTGTTATGTAATCATGTTTATGTGAGACTCATGGACCTCTGTGTTTGTTGTTGATTGCATGAGATAATAAGTTATTTATATAAAGATGCATTGTTGTTCAATATGCTTCATCTAATCTATTATGCATTGTTAATGAAGGAATATGTATCCCTATGTACTTGCAATGAGATCATTTGTGTGATTATTCTCATGGTGTGAGAGACTTGTAGATGCCTAATTTGTGTCGATGAATTCAAATTATGTCATTGTAAAATTTTTTTTAAGTCCATTGCAAAGACATATACATTATAGAAATTTATTCTTCAGACAAAAACATGTTTATATTATTGTGATTTTCAATTTCACTATGATTGGAAACATTGTTTTTTCTTATAGTGTTGGTATATATCTATATATATATATATATATATATATATATATATATATTTGTTTCATGAGGTGCATTTTATAGTTAAGTATGATGGAAATCTCTAACTCCTTCCTTGTTTAATTTGGAGTTGACATGTGTGTGTGTGTGTGTGATCTGAAATGTGAGGCTTGTTATTTCCTAATACGAGATTAGTGAGGGAATTTCTTGGATATGTCACCTTTAAAGAAAGGATGAGATCAGAATATACGTACTTCTGAGACTACTTCAAAAATAATGAAATGTCACTATTGAAACTACTTCATTGTTGATGCAAGATATTGTTATCCATAAAATGTGTGTACAAACTGCAATAATAGTTTTACAATTTGGAAAAAACTCTTTTAGGTAATTGCCATTATTTTTGTATGTAGGAGGCTTATTTCTTTTTACTGTTTAACATATTTAACTCTGAAAATAAGCAGCAAATAAATCACATAATATAACTCAGCATATGATAAGGAAATTCACCCCTCCTGGGCTACATCTTCCGAGTCCAAGGCCCCCAAATGGGCATGTCCTTGCTCTTATTATGCTCAGAAAATGGTTACACAATGTGTAGAAATCCTAAACAGGAAAAAATATTTGCAGAAATGAGTTCAGAGTGCAAAAAACAGTAAGAAACGACTATAGTTTCACCTCCAATGGATAACTATAATCCAATATAGCTCTCCAATCCTGAAGCCATGGTGGCTCTTCAAGCTCTCTCACTAATAAAAACACCTTCAAATAAATGCTCTAATGGCTCTGCAACCTGCTCCTGTGGCTCTGGAATGCTCCAATTACCAAAAAAAAAAAAATCACTCCAAATGGACTCTCCTAGCAAAAGTTATGTCCAACTGAAGTTTTTCCCAGTTTTCCCTAAAAAAACTCCACCAAATTTGGTGGAACGGTAGATAACTCCACCAATTAAGGAACACTGCCATTCTGTGCAGTCCGCCAGAATCTCCACCAAAAAATTCGTGTGGTTAGGGTAGCATTTATTGTGAGTGGACATGGTCACATGGAAATTTAGGCTGACGGTTGGAGTTACCGGTTATTGAAACTGTAACATAACTTTTTCCACAACCCCCACGGCTTATATATGTGAACGCCCTCATACCACGGTTTATTAACCGTTTAATCCATCGTGGTTTGTGACATGGGCCAGGATTCTTGGAATGGGTCATATGGTGAGGAGGCTGGCCCCCTTTAACTCTCCACCCAAACACATTTCAACATTCAAATATAAATTAGATCCAATACATATTAAGAACCAACGTCGTGGCCCAATGGTAAGTCGTGGGTGTGTTGAACCACAGGTCATGGGTTCGATTTCGAAATAGCCACAAAATTTTTAAACATAAAACTTTGGATTCTTGGGGCCACATGGCGGCCTCCGAGCTGGCCACGTGGCTCCCACTCATTAGTCCACCCAGAATATTCCTGGAATATTCTGTGGAATATTCCTTTTTAAATATTTTTTTATCCAAAGTCAAACTGAGTCAAATTAGGCTTTTTCCCTAAAATTAAGAAACTTCAAACTTGAATATATTTCTCATGCGAAGTCAGATTTGAGTGTCGTTCACGGCGTTGGGATCATATTGCCGAGGCCTATCCAGTTGCTCAGGTTCCAACCAATTTTGAGCAATTCAAATTTTGAGTAGTTTTACAACTTAGAACATGATCACCTGATCACACCTCCCAAATGGGAAGCTTTTGGACCCACAAAAGCTCTCTGATTACTGAAAATGAAGATGAGGAGAATGATTCTCCACTCTTCCAAATTTGAACCACTGAAATCTTCCTGACTTCATCAAATTGATCTTTTCATAAAATGTTAAATTTTCCCTTGAATTCACTGATTGACCATTTCTAAAACTGACTAAGTCATTGACCAGGTGATCATGTCCTAATTGAAAAAATGCTCAAAATTTTATTTTCTCGGAATTGGTTGGATCTAGAACGATAGGAAAGGTCTCGTCAAAATGATCCTGTAGCCGCAAACGACACTCAAATCCGATGATGTATGAGAAAGATATTCAAGTTTGAAGTTTCTCAATTTCAGGGAAAAAACCCAATTTGAATCAGTTTGAATTTGGATAAAAAAAATATTTAAAAAAGGAATATTCCACAGAATATTTCAAGAATATTCCACAAAATATTCTACAGAATATTGCAGGCGGACCAATGAGCAGGTGCCATGTGTCCAGCACGAAAGCCTCCATGTGGCCCCAAGAATCCAAAGTTTATGGTTTAAAATTTTTATATGGGCTAACCAGAGTCGATCGCAGGTTGGGCAGCCACCAGCCCACGAGCCTGACCAACCCGCCTGCATTTGGTTCTTATTATTCTATAGATAATACACATATATAAAGTTTGAGATATGTAAGGGTGGGGCCGAAAGGGGGCCAACCCCCTCTCCAATGAAACCAAGCGCTTGGAACCAGAAGCCTATTCGCAATGGACCACAAACTTCGCGATTAAGTTTAATGCAGTGGAATGTTCACATGAAGGAAAAAATTCTGTTACAAGTTAAATGCTACGGTTGTAATAAACATCCACCCCTGACGGTTAAGGCGCTAACCTCCGCATGTGGCCACGTCCGCTCAAACAATAAATGTTTCAGTTAACCGCACAGTGAAAATGGTGGAGTCCACCCAAATATGGCACCGCCCTTTAATTAGTGGAGCTAACTGTAGTTCCACCAAATTTGGTGGAGTTTTTCTAGGGAAAACTGGGCAAAACTCCAGTTGGACATAAATTTTTCTAGGAGAGTCCATCTGGAGCAATTTTTTTAATTTTTATTTTGGGTAATTGGAGCATTCCAGAGCCACTGGATCAGGTTGCAGAGCCATTAGAGCATTTCTTCAAGTTTTTTTATCAGCGAGAGAGCTTGAAGAGCCACCAGGGCTTGGGGACTGGAGAGCTGTATTGGATTATAGTTATCCATTGGAGGTGAAACTATAGTCATTTCTTACTGTTTTCTTCCCTCTGAACTCATTTCTACAGCTATTTTTTCCTTTTTAGGCTTTCTTCACAGTGTATAGCCATTTTCTGAGAATAATAAGAGCAAGGACATGTCCATTTGGGGGCCTTGGACCCGGAAGATGTAGCCCAGGAGGGGTGAACTGCCTTATCATATGCTGTGTTATATTCTGTGGTTTATTTGCTGTGTTTTATCAGAGTTAAAGATGTTAAAAAGTAAAAATATATAAGCCTCCTATACACAAAAAGACTCATAAATTCACCAAAAGAATTTTGTTCCAATTGAAAAACATATTAAACAGTTTGCACACATAAGTTTATAGATAATGAATACCTTGCACCAAAAAACAAGTAGTTTCATTATCAGATCATTAGTGATTACTTCTATTATTTCTTTAGGAATATTTTGTAAAGGGCCAGAAAGCTTTAGGATCTCATCCTTTCTTTAAAGGTGACATATCTTGTAAATGCTCCTTCAGTCCATCTCTGTATTAGAAATAAGAAGTTCTCACATTTCAGATCAGGTTGGTATCAGAGATTATGTTTGAGCTTAATTTTTGAATTGTGTGTAAAGAAATATTTTATTGTTTTGCAAATTTGATGCTTACTAGGCTTAAACTTAAAAGAGGGGAAGGACAATTGGTTAGTGAACAAAATAATCCACAACCAAGGAGGGCCAGGGTTCCATTACCTCCACCTTCTATCTCACCCTCAATAGCCTTAGAAGCAGTTACAAACATGTCTTCAAAAGAGGAAGAAGCTCATGAAGAAATGGATCCCAAGGAAGAAGAAAGGGTATTTCGGAAAGCTTTCTTGGATATGACTGAAATGGTAAGGATCCTCCATCAAGAAAGAAATGATAGGATTGTTGGAGAAGGATCTAAAAACCAAAGAGAAGGAGGAGATTCCTCAAGAGGAAAGAAGGATAAGGATTAGTCTAAGAAGGGGAATCGAGGAAATGGTGATCCTTCATCTCCATCGACATCCTCTTCCTCAACATCATCCTCTTCAACTTCAGTAAATCAATCATATAAGACAAAAACCACTGGTAAAAATCCTTTGTTAAAGCTTGATGTCCAATTTGAATTGCCAATGTTTAATGGTGACGTTAATGCAGAGAAATTAGATAATTGGATCAGACAACTGGAGGTCTATTTAAGGATTCAAAATCTGCATGATGATGACACCAAAATACAATTAGCCTCATTAAGGATGGAAGGAGCAGCATTGGTTTGGTGTGAATCCAAAACCAGGGATGAAATCAAGAAACATGGTAAGATTTATTTATAATGGACTGAGTTTATTACTGCAATCAAGAAAAAAAATTATCCTCTTGCTCACCTTCAGAAGGCTATAATGAACTGGAAAAACTTTAAACAGCTTAAGGGATAGAATGTGCAAGACTATACCCAGGAATTTAGGAGAAGAGCACTCTTACTTGGGGTAGATTTACAAAGCCAAGACACTTATTTAAAGTACATAGGTGGTTTTCACAGTTACCTTAAACACACTATCCTCTTGTTTAATCCTACTATTCTAGACGAAGTTTGTGTACAAGCTACACATTTAGAGGCAAATGAGGATAGTGATTTTAAAAGCAAAGGAAGAAAAAGGGTTGCAAATTCCAGAAAGGAAAAAGGAAAATTCTTTTGCAAGAACTGTTCAAAAACAAGCCATGATGAAGATCATTGTTGGAAGCTTCATCCTAAGCTAAAATCAGAGAAATATAAAAACAAAGACAAGACCAAATAAAAGGGGAAAATTGTAGCAACTGTTGAACAGGACTTAGGGTTTGAATTAGGTGATGAGACAAAAAGTATCGCCATGGTATTAAAGAACATAAAAGGGAAAGAGGTTGTACAAGAAACAAATCCCAGTTCTAGCTCATTAAAATGTCACAAAGATACTCAAGATGAAAAGAGGAGGATAGAGCTATTTCATGTGAGGATAATCTCAAACCACACAAAGATAGACACACTTTTTGATATTGGGTCTCAAGATAATCTCATCTCAGAAGACTTGGTCAAACAGTTGAAACTTGAGGAAATTCCACATCCAAAGCCTTATCCACTTGGGTGGATATGCAAGGATGCAAACTTACAAGTCTCAAAGAAGTGCATCTTGCACTTCGCCATAATAGCTCACTATGTTGATTGGGTTGAACTGGATGTAGTACCGCTTGAAATTAGAGGTGTTGTGTTGGGTAGTCCATATTTATATGATAGAAAGGTAATATTCTATCGCCATGAGAATAAGTATCACTTGTTCAAGGATGGAAAAGAGTACATTGTGAGAGCACATAAGAAGAAGCTAGAATCTTCTTTAGTCCATGCAGAGCAATTGAAAAGGATAGTTAATGCAAGTCAAAATCTGAATTTTTTAATAATTAAACGACAATATTTTGTACATTTACCTTTTCATGATACTACTAATGATATGTCTCAGTTTGATAACAGTTCATCTTTGAAAGGAGATTACAATTTGTTGCACAAGGTACCTTTGGTGTCGATTGGTGTAGAGAATGAAGTGTCGGTGCAAAGCAGTGCAAGAGTCCATGAGATGGAAAGGCATGCAAGAAAAGAGGGCACACAATTCAGCATGGGTCATTTTTGGTTTCAGAATGGCAGATTTTTATGGCGAGAAAACTTGGACAGGATTCGACACAAGTATAAGGTTCATTCAACAAAAAGTTTCCATGTGAACAATTGGAAAGGTGAATCTTGTTTTAAGTCTTCTTTGAAGTTTGAAAATTGTAGAAACAATTTGTTTTCTGCAAAATATAGTTGTTGTTCTGCAAATTTTAAGAATTTGCATCATGACCCAGTTAGTTTTAACAACGGTCGATCAGTGAATTCAAGGGAAAATTTATCATTTTATGAGAAGCTCAATTTGATGAAGTCAGGAAGATTTCAGTGGTTCAAATTTGGAAGAGTAGAGAATCAGTCTCCTCATCTTCATTTTCTGTAATCAGAGAGCTTTTTTGGGTCCAAAATCTTCCCATTTGGGAGCTGTGATCAAGTGATCATGTCCTGATTGGAAAAATGCTCAAAATTTAATTTTCTCAAAATTGGTTGAAACTAGAACGAAAAGAAAGGTCTTGTCAAAATGACCCTGTAGCTACGAATGACACTCAAATCTGATACTGTATGAGAAAGATATTCAAGTTTGAAGTTTCTCAATTTCAGGGAAAAAGCCCAATTTGACTCAGTTTGATTTTGGATAAAAAAAATATTAAAAAAAGGAATATTTCAGGAATATTCCACAAAATATTTTGCAGAATATTTCGGGTGGACCAATGAGTGGGCACCACGTGTCCAGCCCAGAAGCCGCCACGTGGCCCCAAGAATCCAAATTTTATGGTTTAAAATTTTTATATGGGCTGACCGGAGTCGATCATAGGTTGGGTGGCCACCAGCCCATGAGCCTGACCTATCCGCCCGCATGTGGTTCTTATTATTCTATAGACCATACACATATATAAAGTTTGAGATATGTAAGGGCAGGGCCAAAAGGGGGCCAGCTCCCTCTCCAATGAAACCAAGTGCTTGGAACCAGAAGCTTATTCGCAAATGACCACAAACTTCATGGTTAATTTTAATGCAGTGGAATGTTCACATGAAGGCGGAAATTCCATTACAAGTTAAATGCTACGGTTGTATTAACCGTCCACCCCCGACGGTTAAGGCGCTAACCTCCGCATGTGGCCACGTCCACAGACACAATAAATGTTTCAGTTAACCACGTGGTTTAAATGGCAGAGTCCACCCAAAATGTTGCCACCCCTTAATTAATGGAGCTAACTACAGTTCCACCAAATTTGGTGGAGTTTTTCTATGGAAAACTGGGAAAAACTTCAGTTGGACATAACTTTTGCTAGGCGAGTCCATTTGGAGCGATTTTATTTTATTTTATTTTGGGTAATTAGAGCATTCCAGAGCCACTGGACTAGGTTGCAGAGCCATTAGAGTATTTCTTCAGGTGTTTTATTAGCGAGAGAGCTTGAAGAGCCACCAGGGCTTGGGGATTGGAGAGCTGTATTGGATTATAGTTATCCATTGGAGGTGAAACTATAGTCATTTCTTATTTTTTTTTGCACTCTGAACTCATTTCTACAGTTATTTTTTCCTTTTTAGGCTTTCTTCACACTGTATAACCATTTTCTGAGCATAATAAGAGTAAGGAAATGCCCATTTGGGGGCCTTGGACCCAGCAGATGTAGCCCAGGAGGGGTGAACTACCTTATCATATGCTGTGTTATATTATGTGATTTATTTTTTGTGTTTTATTAGATTTAAAGATGTTAAAAATTAAAAAGAAATAAGCCTCCTATACACAAAAAGACTCATAAATTCACCAAAAGCATTTCGTTCCAATTGCAAAACATATTAAACAGTTTGCACACATAAGTTTTTGTATAATGAATACCTTGCACTAGAAAACAAGTATTTCATTATCAGATCATTAGTGATTATTTCAATTATTTCTTTAGGCAGAGTCTATAAAGGGCCATAAAGCTTCAGGATCTCATCCTTTCTTTAAAGGTGACATATCCTGTAAATGCCCCTACAGTCCATCTCTGTATTAGAAATAAGAAGTTCTCACATTTTAGATCATTCATGATGCAAATTCTTAAAATTTGTAGAACAACAACTATATTTTGCAGAATACAAATTGTTTCTACAATGATCAAACTTCAAAGAAGACTTAAAACAAGATTCACCTTTCCAACTGTTCACAAGGCGAATTTTTGTTGTGTGAGCCATGCACTTATGTCGAATCCCGACCAAGTTTTCTCACCATAAAAATCTGCCATTCTGAAACCAACATTGCCCCATGCTGAACTGTGTGCCCTCTTTGCTTGCATGCCTTTCTATCTCACGGACTCTTGCACTACTTTGCATTGACACTTCATCCTCTGCACCAATCGACAACAAAGGTACCTTGTGCAACGTAATGTCATCTTATTTAAAAGATGAACTGTTATCAGACTGAGACATATCATTAGCAATATCATGAAAAGGTAAATGTACAAAATCTTGTCATTTCAACATCAACAAAGTCAGATTTTGACTTGCATTAACTAGCCTTTTCAATTGACCTGCATGGACTAAAGAAGATTCTAGCTTCTTCTTATGTGTTGTCACAATGTACTCTTTTCCATCCTTGAACAAGTGATACTTATTCTCACGGCGATAGAATATGGCCTTTCTGTCATACAAATATGGACTACCCAACACAAAACCTGTAATGTCAAGTGGTACTACATCCAGTTCAACCCAATCAACATAATGAGTTGTTATAGTGAAGCACAAGATGCATTTTCTTGAGACTTGTAAGTTTGCATCCTTGCATATCCACCCAAGTGGATAAGGCTTTGGATGTGGAATTGTCTCAAGTTTAAGCTATTTGACCAAGTCTTCTGACATGACATTAGCTTGAGACCCACTATCAAAAAGTGTGTCTATCTTTGTGTGGTTTGAGATTTTCCTCACATGAAATATCTCTATCCTCCTCTTTTCATCTTGAGTATCTTTGTGATAGTTTAATGAGCTAGAACTGAAATTTGTGTCTTGTACAACCTCTTTCCCTTTGATTTTTTTTAATACCACAGCGATACTTTTTTTCTCATCACCTGATTCAGACTCTAAGTCTTGTTCAACAGTTGCTACAGTTTTCCCCTTTTATTTGTTTTTGTCTTTGTTTTTTTATTTTTCTGGTTTCAGCTCAGGATGAAGCTTCCAACAGTGGTCTTCATCGTGGCTTGTTTTTTAACAGTTTTTGCAAAATAATTTTCCTTTTTCCTTTCTATAATTTGAAATCCTTTTTATTCATTTTCTTTTAAAATCACTACCCTCATTCAATGCATCAAAAGTGTTTTTTCCTCTAGCCTCGAAATGCGTAGCTTGTACACAAACTTCGTCTAGACTAGTAGGATTAAACATAAGAATAGTGTGTTGAAGGTAACTGTATAAACCACCTATGTACTTTAACAAAGTATCTTGGCTTTGTAAATCTACCCCAAGTAAGACTGCTCTTCTCCTAAATTCCTAGGTATAGTCTTGCACATTCTGTCCCTTAAGCTGTCTAAAGTTTTGCCAGTTCATTATAGCCTTCTGAAGGTGAGAAAGAGGATAAAATTGTTTCTTGATTGCATTATATAAACTCATTCCATGATAAATTAAGCTTACCATGTTTCCTGATTTCCTCCTTGGTCTTGGCTTCCCACCATACCAAAGCTGCTCCTTCCATCCTTAATGAGGCTAGCTGAATTTTAGTGTCGTCATCATGCAGATTTTGAATCCTTAAATATACATCCAATTGTCTGATCCAATTATCTAATTTCTCTGCATTTACTTCACCATTAAACATTGGCAATTCAAATTGGACATCAAGCTTTAAAAAAGGATTTTTACCAGTTGTTTTTTACTTATGTGACTAATTTACTGAAGTTGAAGAGGATGATGTTGAGGAAGAGGATGGCCATGGAGATGGTGGATCACCACTTCCTCCATTCCATTTCTTTGAATTATCATTGTCCTTCTTTCCTCCTGAAGAAGATCCTCCTTCTCTTTGGTTTTTAAATCCTTCTCCAGCAATCCTATAATTTTTTTCTTGATAGAGGATCCTTACCATTTTAGTCATATCCAAGAAAGCTTTCCGAAAAACCCTTTCTTCTTCCTTGGGATCCATTTCTTCATGAGCTTCTTCTTCTCTTGAAGACATGCTTGTAGCTGCTTCTAAGGCTATTGAGGGTGAAATAGAAGGTGGAGATAATGGCACCCTAGCCCTCCTTGGTTGTGGATTAGTTTGTGCACTAACCAATTGTCCTTCCCCTCTTTTTAGTTTCAGCCTAGTAAGCATTAAATTTGCAAAACAATAAAATATTTCTTTGCACAAAACTCAAAAATTTTGAGCTCAAGTCTATGTTCAAGCCGATGCTCTGATACCGATCTAATCTGAAATGTGAGAACCTCTTATTTCTAGTACAGAGATTGACTGTGGGGGCATTTACTAGATATGTCACCTTTAAAGAAAGGATGAGATCCAGAAGCTATTTGGCCCTTTACAGACTCTTCCTAAAGAAATAATAGAAGTAATCACTAATGATTTGGAAATGAAACTACTTGTTTGCTGGTGCAAGGTATTCATTATCCATAAACTTATGTGTGCAAACTATTTAATGTGTTTTGCAATTGGAACAAAATGCTTTTGGTGAATTTATGAGTCTTTTTGTATGTAGGAGGCTTATTTCTTTTTACTGTTTAACATATTTAACTCTGAAAATAAGCAGCAAATAAATCACAAAATATAACTCGGCATATGATAAGGCATTTCACCCCTCCTGGGCTACATCTATGGGGTCCAAGGCCCCCAAATGGGCATGTCCTTGCTCTTATTATGCTCAGAAAATGGTTATACAATGTGTAGAAAGCTTAAACAGGCAAAAATAGCTGCAGAAATGAGTTCAGAGTGCAGAAAAAAGTAATAAATGACTATAGTTTCACCACCAATGGATAACTATAATCCAATACAACTCTCCAATCCCCAAGCCCTGGTGGCTCTTCAAGCTTTCTCGCTAATAAAAAAGCTGAAGAAATGCTCTAATAGCTCTGCAACCTACTCCAGTGGCTCTGGAATGCTCTAATTACCCAAAATCAAAAAAAAATTCGCTCCAAATGGACTCTCCTAGCAAACGTTATGTCCAACTGAAGTTTTTCCCAGTTTTCCCTAAAAAAACTCCACCAAATTTGGTGGAACTGCATATAACTCCACCAATTAACGAATAACGCCATTCTTGGCGGTCCGCCAAAATCTCCGCGAAAAACTCTGCGTGTTTAGGGTAGCATTTACTGTGAGAGTGGACGTGGCCACATGGAAATTTAGGCTGACAGTTGGAGTTAACGGTTATTGAAACCGTAACATAACTTTTTCCGCAACCCCCGCCGGTTATATATGCGAACGCCCTCATACCACGATTTATTAACCATTTAATCCGCCGTGGTTTGTGACATGGGCCAGGGTTCTTGGACTGGGTCGTATGGTGAGGGGGTTGGCCCCCTTTAAATCTCAGCCCAAACACATTTCAACATTCAAATATAACTTAGATCTGATACATATTAAGAACCAACATCTTGGCCCAATGGTAAGTCGTGGGCGTGTTGAACCGTAGGTTGTGGGTTCGATTCCGAAATAGCCACAAAATATTTGAACATAAAAATTTGGATTCTTGTGGCCATGTGGCAGCCTCCGAGCTAGCCACGTGGCACCCACTCAATGGTCTGCCCAAAATATTCCTTTTTAAGTATTTTTTATCCAAAGTAAAACTAAGTCAAATTGGGCTTTTTCCCTGAAATTGAGAAACTTCAAACTTGAATATCTTTCTCATGCGAAGTCGGATTTGAGTGCCATTCACGGCGTTGGGATTGTATCACTGAGGCTTATCCGATCGCTCGGGTTCCAACCAATTTTGAGCATTTTTACAACTTATAACATGATCAGCTGATCACACCTCCCAATTGGGAAGATTTTGGACCCACAAAAGCTCTCTAATTACTAAAAATGAAGATGAGGAGACTAATTCTCCACTCTTCCAAATTTGAACCACGGAAATCTTCCCGACTTCATCAAATTGAGATTTTCATAAAATGATAAATTTTCCCTTGAATTCACTAATTGACCGTTGCTAAAACTGACTGAGTCATGATGAAAATTCTTAAAATTTTCATAACAACAACTATATTTTGCAGAATACAAATTGTTTCTACAATGATCAATCTTGAAATAAGACTTAAAACAAGATTCACCTTTCCAACTGTTCACATGGCGAATTTTTGTTGTGTGAGCCATGCACTTGTGCCGAATCCCGACCAAGTTTTCTCGCCATAAAAATCTGCCATTCTGAAACCAACATTGACCCATGCTGAACTGTGTTCCCTCTTTTCTTGCATGCCTTTTTATCTCATGGACTCTTGCACTGCTTTGCACTGACACTTCGTCCTCTGCACCGATCGACACCAAAGGTACCTTGTGCAACATAATGTCATCTTCTTTTAAAGACGATTTGTTATCAGACTGAGACATATCATTAGCAATATCATGAAAAGGTAAATGTACAAAATCTTGTCGTTTCAACATCAACAAAGTCAGATTTTGACTTGCATTAACTAGCCTTTTCAATTGACCTGCATGGACTAAAGAAGATTCTAGCTTCTTCTTATGTGCTCTCACAATGTACTCTTTTCCATCCTTGAACAAGTGATACTTATTCTCATGGTGACAGAAGATGGTCTTTCTATCATATAAATATGGACTACCCAACACAACACCTATAATTTCATGTGGTACTACATCCAGTTCAACCCAATCAACATAATGAGCTGTTATAGCGAAGCGCAAGATGCACTTTCTTGAGACTTGTAAGTTTGCATCCTTGCATATCCACCCAAGTGGATAAGGCTTTGGATGTGGAATTGTCTCAAGTTTCAGCTGTTTGACCAAGTCTTCTGAGATGAGATTAGCTTGATACCCACTATCAAAAAGTGTGTCTATATTTGTGTGGTTTGAGATTATCCTCACATGAAATAGCTCTATCCTTCTCTTTTCATCTTGAGTATCTTTGTGACAGTTTAATGAGCTAGAACTGGGATTTGTGTCTTGTACAACCTCTTTCCTTTTGATGTTTTTTAATACCATGGCGATACTTTTTGTCTCATCACCTGATTCAGACCCTAAGTCTTGTTCAACAGTTGCTACAGTTTTCCCATTTTCTTTGGTTTTGTCTTTGTTTTTATATTTATTTGGTTTCAACTCACGATGAAGCTTCAAACAATGGTATTCATCGTGGCTTGTTTTTGAACAGTTTTTGCAAAATAATTTTCCTTTTTCCTTTCTATAATTTGCAATCCTTTTTCTTCCTTTGATTTTAAAGTCACTACCCTCATTCAGTGCATCAAAATTGTTTTTTCCTCTAGCCTCTAAATGCGTAGCTTATACACAAACTTCATCTAGACTAGTAGGATTAAACATAAGAATAGTGTGTTGAAGGTAACTGTGCAAACCACCTATGTACTTAAACAAAGTATCTTGGCTTTGTAAATCTACCCCAAGTAAGAGTGCTCTTCTCCTAAATTCTTGGGTATAGTCTTGCACATTCTGTCCCTTAAGCTGTCTAAAGTTTTGCCAGTTCATTATAGCCTTCTGAAGGTGAGCAAGAGGATAAAATTGTTTCTTGATTGCAGAAATAAACTCATTCCATGATAAAGTAAGCTTACCATGTTTCCTGGTTTCCTCCTTGGTCTTGGCTTCCCACCATACCAACGCTGCTCCTTCCATCCTTAATGAGGCTAGCTGAATTTTAGTGTCGTCATCATGCAGATTTTGAATCCTTAAATAGACCTCCAGTTGTCTGATCCAATTATATAATTTCTCTGCATTCACTTCACCATTAAACATTGGAAATTCAAATTTGACATCAAGCTTTAACAAAGGATTTTTACCAGTTTTTTTTTTTACTTATGTGACTGATTTACTGAAGTTGAAGAGGATGATGTTGAGGAAGAGGATGACAATGGAGATGGTTCATCACCATTTCCTCCATTCCCTTTCTTTGAATTATCATTGTCCTTCTTTCCTCCTGAAGAATCTCCTCCTTCTCTTTGGTTTTTAGATACTTATCCAGAAATCCTATCATTTCTTTCTTGATAGAGGATCCTTACCATTTCAATCATATCCAAGAAAGCTTTCCGAAAAACCATTTCTTCTTCCTTGGGATCCATTTCTTCATGAGATTCTTCTTCTCTTGAAGACATGCTTGTAGCTGCTTCTAAGGATATTGAGGGTGAGATAGAAGGTGGAGATAATGGCACCCTGGCCCTCCTTGGTTGTGGATTAGTTTGTGCACTAACCAATTGTCCTTCCCCTCTTTTCAGTTTCAGCCTAGTAAGCATCAAATTTGCAAAACAATAAAATATTTCTTTGCACAAAACTCAAAAATTTTGATCTCAAGTCTATGTTCAAACCTATGCTCTGATACCAATCTGATCTAAAATGTGAGAACTTCTTATTTCTACTACAGAGATTGACTGTAGGGGCATTTACGAGATATGTCACCTTTAAAGAAAGGATGAGATCCAGAAGCTATCTGGCCCTTTACAGACTCTGCCTAAAGAAATAATAGAAGTAATCACTAATGATATGGAAATGAAACTACTTGTTTTATGGTGCAAGGTATTCATTATCCATAAACTTATGTGTGCAAACTGTTTAATGTGTTTTCAATTGGAACAAAATGCTTTTGGTGAATTTATGAGTCTTTTTGTATGTAGGAGGCTTATTTCTTTTTACTGTTTAACATATTTAACTCTGAAAATAAGCAGCAAATAAATCACAGAATATAACTCAGCATATGATAAGGCAATTCACCCCTCCTGGGCTACATCTGCCAGGTCCAAGGCCCCCAAATGGGCATGTCCTTGCTCTTATTATGATCAGAAAATGGTTATACAATGTGTAGAAAGCTTAAACATGCGAAAATAGCAGCAGAAATGAGTTCAGAGTGTAGAAAACAGTAAGAAATGACTATAGTTTCACCTCCAATGGATAACTATAATCCAATACAGCTCTCCAATCCCCAACCCCTGGTGGCTCTTCAAGCTCTCTCGCTGATAAAACACCTGAATCAATGCTCTAATGGCTTTGCAACCTGCTCCAGTGGCTCTAGAATGCTCCAATTACCCAAAATAAAAATAAAAAAAATTCGCTCCAAATGGACTCTCCTAGCAAAATTTATGTCCAACTGAAATTTTACCTATTTTTCCCTAAAAAAATTCCACCAAATTTGGTGGAACTATAGATAACTCTAGCAATTAAGGAACAACGCCATTCTGGGCAGTCCGCTAGAATCTCTGCCAAAAACTCTGCATCGTTAGGGTAGCATTTATTGTGAGAGTGGACGTGGCCACATGGAAAGTTAGGCCGATGGTTGGAGTTAACGGTTATTGAAACTGTAACATAACTTTTTCCACAACCCCCGCTGGTTATATATGTGAATGCCCTCATACCACGGTTTATTAACCATTTAATCCACCGTGGTTTGTGACATGGGCCAGGGTTCTTGGATCGGGTCGTATGGTGAGGGGGCTGGCCCCCTTTAACTCTCCGCCTAAACACATTTCAACATTCAAATATAACTTAGATCTGATACATATTAAGAACCAACATCATGGCCCAATGGTAAGTCGTGGGTGTGTTGAACTGCAGGTCGTGGGTTCGATTCCGAAATAGCCACAAAATTTTTAAACATAAAACTTTGGATTCTTGGGGCCACATGGTAGCCTCTGAGTTGGCCACGTGGCCCCTGCTCATTGGTTTGCCCAAAATATTTTGTAGAATATTTTGTGGAATATTCCTTTTTTAATATTTTTTTTAATCCAAAGTCAAACTGAGTCAAATTGGGCTTTTTCCCTGAAATTGAGAAACTTAAAACTTGAATATCTTTCTCATGAAAAGTCGGATTTGAGTGTCATTCGCATCGTTGGGATCATATCACCGAGGCCTATCTGGTCGCTCAGGTTCCAACCAATTTTGAGCATTTTTACAACTTAGAACATGATCACCTGATTAGTGTGTATTTGTGTTTTATTTTTATTTTTAAAATTAAAATAAAATTATTACTAAATAAAAAAGCAAAAATAAATATGATTAGGAAATTTTGAAGTCTAAAATGTACCTACTAAGAAAAATAATAAAATAATAATAAGTTTGTGATTTATTAAAAGAAAAGAAAATTGGCCTTTCCTAGTGGAAAAATCGGAGGATGTGCCTTCAGTAGAAATCTCCCACCCAGAAATTGAAAACCAACATCAAATTTATGCATAATCTGCCATTATTTTCCGTTTCAACGGATTATGGCCACAAACAGCATATCCATATCAATGTATCCACTCCACTTGGACTAACAAAAGCAAGGTAATCTTCTGCTCGAAGGGTTTCTTTATAGTAATATTTGCTTTCAATGAGGACTATCAAAAATTCCTAACATGAGGTCCATGGTTTTGGAGAAAAGCAGGGCTATTCCTCACCCCCTGGTTCCCATATTTCAACCCTTCTTCGGCAGTCATTACCAAACTGCCCATTTGGGTCAGGCTTCCAAATCTGCCTGCTCATCTATGGCACTACTCTGTCTTCCAAGAAATTGGAAACTCTTTGGGTCGCTTTCTGGCAACAAATCCCTCTAGGGGAGAGAAAGGAATATATACCTATGACAGGATTTTTGTGGAAATTGATCTAATTAAAGGTATGTCGGATCAAATTATCCTCAAAGTGGGGGATTTCCTTTGGACTTGGACCTTGGATTATGAGAACACTATGTTCCGATGTTGTCACTACCATCAAACATGGCATCTTCAAATATCCTGTACCTTTTTCCTTGCCCAAAATAAAAGAGGACATAAAAAATCAAAATCTAAAAGCTAGAAACCATGTGATCCAGCCCCTATGGATGAAATTGATTCACTCAACTCAAATGAGGAGGAGATTGAAGCCGATGAGGAGGTAGCAATGCAAGAGAAGGAAACAAACTTGGCATGCACTGGAGGGCTCAATGCTTCTTTGATTACACTAAAACGTACTCATGAGTTCGCCTCCTCCGACTCGGATAAGGAGACTCCTCCTTTGACCATCAACAATATTCAAGTGGTTACTGCCAACCCGCTCGTTGATGGCTGGGTCAAAGTTTAAAAAAGGAAAGAAATGTTATATTGAGGAATCTACCCATTCTGGGCATTATCTTGTGTTCATCACTCATGGTTCCTAGGTATTTCTTCTGGATCCTCCATGTTCTCTCTTGGCTATTATATGGGACAGAGGTTGACTGTTCATTACCGACTTCCCCGCTATCTAGTTTCTCTTGCTTGTAATTCCACTTGTACTATATGATTTTAATAGAATTAGTCTTATATATATATATATATATATATATATATATATATATATATATATATATATATATATATATATATATATATAACCTTTATCTTAGTATAATTTTGTCTTATATCTTTGTAGGTTTGCTCAAATTTCAAGTGTGGATGCTCGTTGAATGTAGAATTAGAGTCTACATCCAATAAGTATTCACTATGCATGATTTTGAGTAGATCCAAACCGAGAAAAAATCAAATGTGTTTTGGATTTTTTTTGGTGTGGGTTTACTCAAAAGTATACCGAGTGAATATTCGTTGGATTTAGAATTTAATTTTGTATTCACTGGGGATACAAACTTGAAATTTGAGTGAACTTAAAAGGAGATAAATTGAAAATACAATTAAAAAATCATTTATTTCCTTTTCCCCCCACAAATATTTTCTCTTGGGGATGATATCATTAATTTTGGATGGTTAGACAGTTTCAAAATATGACAATTTTGTACCACACTCAAAAGTTCATATCGTCTTGTATCATCAAATATGATAGTTCTCAGACGAGAAGACCTTCGTGATAGAAAATATATCAACACTTCTCATCGGTAGGCTTTGAGAACAAAACTTTTCTAAAGGGGAAGGAAATGTTATGAATAAATATGTAAAAATATTAAAAATAATAATAAATAGTAATACTAATTAATTTAATAATAATTAGTTATGAAGAGGCATGTCTCTAAAACATGGCCATTCGGGAAGGGTACGCGCTTATATACCTAGGCAGGCACCCTTCCCGAACAACCATGTCTCTTAGAGACATGCCTCTTCATAACTAATTATTATTAAATTAATCATTATTACTATTTATTTTATTCATAACATTTCCTTCCCATTTAGAAAAGCTTTGTCCTTAAAGCTTACTAATGAGAATGCTTGATATATTTTATATCACAAATTTCTTCTCGTCGAGAACTACCATCTTTGATGATACAAGACGATATGAACTTTTAAGTGTGGTACAAAATTGTCATATTATGAAACTGTATGACCATACAAAAGTAATCTTTTGTGAAATCTTGCGATTATTGAAAATTTGTGATGAATTGTTATCATAAGATTGGATTATGGTGACATCAAAGTTCCTGGGAACATAAGGCACTTGTTCTTAGTCTGGGTATACAGACTGGTTGAGATGCCTACTTTTAGGATTTGGATGACGATAAAGAGTTCTTGTGATTTAATCTCCCCTTAATATGTTTGTGGTGATTTCTTGGTTTATTGGAGGTATATGATTTCTTTGAGGTATAAAGGTCGTTTGATTAATTGTGGGATATTCATTTGAAATTTCTATGCTTGAACACCAACTTCTGAGTACATCTTCACTTCAACAGGTTTATCCTCTTCTTGAGTTGTTATATTGTTTGGATCGGTATTCGTTCATTTATCTTCAACTTGGACTATTACGATTGGAGACTTCAATACTTCGTCTTGAGTAAGTTGTTCTAAATTGTCTTTTAACCACTTCTTGTCACTTTTAAGCTTCTTTAGTTGTGTAAGAAGGTTTCGATTATGATTCCTTAGACGTGAAAGTTCTTAGCTTTCTATATTGTGGAATTTATTCTTAGTGTCCTCAACTTTGAAACTTTTGATTTGTCTAATAAATTTTGATTAAGGTTCTTTAAGTATAAAATTTCCTCTTCGTATTTTGATAGATGCTTCTTTAGTTCTTTCTTTGCGACCTTAGTCTTCTTGACTTGTGCAAGTAATTTTTCAACATGGTTCTTGAGGCAAGAATTTCATCGTGCTTTTCCATTATTTCCTTATAATGCATATCCTCAAGATCTTTATATTTGTGTTGTAATACTTTCTTGTTTTGTCAAAGCTTGGTTATTTTGTCTTCTAAACTTTTAATATGTGAATTCTCTTGGTCTTTCAATTGCAATTTCTTGATACACTGGATTGCATCTTTTTATAGGGGCAATGATGGTTGTTCAACTTGTAATTTGGACTCTATTTTCTTCCCTCACTTATTAAAATATGCAAGTTGTTGCTCAAATGTTGCCATTAATTTTTTTATATCTCTTGCTAAAGCTTGTTTTTGTGTATCACTTAGATATTCATCTAAAGTAAAAGTTTTGTAACATTTTATACAGAGGACATTTTGATTTCTATGTAACTCTAAACAATTAGAATATCTCTTTGAACAAAAAGAACATCTTGAAAAGAAACTCAATTTCCTTACCGAACACATTTTTTGCTTTTGTCAAAATAAACTTAGAGTCTCAAAATAATCCCTTTTTATAGAACTTCAAAACTTTAATACCTCTTCAAACTTTAATAATGAATCTTTTAGAAACTTTTCTTCCTTAAAAGGAATTTCAATTACTTTTTCACCTTTTATTTTAATAATCTCTTTTTAAATTTTTTTCAAAAATATTCTTTTAATCTCTCTTTTTTTTTAAATATTTTTAACTGTTTCACCTTTATTCTTTATATAGCTCTTTTGATAATTCACTTCTTATAACCTTTTTATATTTGGACTTCTCTCTTCCCTTTTATTTATTTATTTAATATAGATATTATATGGAGTAAATAATTATGGTTCATATACTATATATTTTCAAAAAATTAAAAGACACCAATATCATGAAGCCGTGAAAAAAGATTAAACAAACATGACAAAAAAAAAAGTGTGTGTCGAGAATAGGCAAGTAGATAACAATCAACGGTGACGGTGGCTAAAACAAGAGGGCGTTCGAGTGGATCTACAGGTCGTCGGGCAGCTACGAAATTGGTCTGTAAATTGCACTAGCAGCTGGGTTGACAAGGTTGACAAGGGAAAGGGTGAGACAGCTGGTAGGGAAGGCGACCGACGCAACGACACAAAGAAAAGGAGGGACGACAGTGTTTTGTTGGAATTTGGTAAATAAAAATTCAAAAAATAAGGTAGTTGGAGTGTTTGAATTGCATTTTTTATAATGGAAATGAATTCAACACCATTAAAAACCCTTAGGGCACCCAAAATACTGAAGTTTAAAAAATCTAACCTAGATTTAAAAAAATCTTTGCCGGAATTTTTTATAATCTTATCGGAATATTTGAGTTATTCTATGGGTTTTTTAGACTACTGTCAAAGAAAATGGCAGAGGGTGTTGGCTTTGTAGGGGACAACGGCATGATAGTTACTCTAGATGGGGGTAGCGTTCACTATAATAGGTCAACGGCGATAATGGTAGATGGCCAGTGGTTGGGAGTGTGGTGGTGGCGTCTCTAAAGGAATAATCAAACAACGACATTTCATGTTTATTTTATTTTATTTTGCATTTAAATTTTTTTTTTAATTATTATTATAATTTTTTTAATATCTCTGTGTTTTTCGGATTAATCACATTATTAGGATTTGGTTGACGTTTCAAACCATCTAATGTGATTAATCCTTAGAACAAAGTGAAGAAAAAAATCAATCTGATTGAATAAATAGTGAGGATGCATCATTGCCCGGAGATAGTTGTTAAAAACTAGCCATTATTTGACTTAATTATTTAATTTTTTAATAAATATTATTAAAATGGTTAATCAATAATATAGAAGAATTTAAAATTTAATAATTTAATAAAACGATTTAAAATAGTATTATTATAATACGATAGAGTGGGGTAAATAATAAAGAGTTATTAATAAATATTTCAATAAAAAGTTAAATTTTTTTATTTTATTTATTATAAATCAAGGGATACTATAATATATAGTAATTATATGTAAAACAAAAACAAAGAAAAGAGAACTAAAGGAAAATTAGTAAAGGAGAACAATTAAAAAGAAAGGAACACGAATAAAACCAAACAGAGAAGAAAGCAATAAAGACAAAAGGCGACATAAATCCTAATGCAAGGGGAAGAAATCACCTAGAGAGAGCCAAAGTCCAACTCTTACTTAATTTCCATCCATCATCCCTGTTAAGATTCTTAGCATGTCTCTCAATTTCAATAGCCTCTCTCAACTTCCTATGATGGAAATGATCCACCTTAGCAATGACTTTGGAGTCTTCAATGCATACACAGTGACACGATTTTTCAGCATGTTCCGCAAGAGCATAAATGCAGGATCGATTGTGCCTAATGTCTGCAGCATGCTCACGGATTCTTTGTCTAATAGATTGACTTGTTTCCCCAATATAGGGAGTACCACAAGAACAAGGAACCATGTAAACACCTTTCATGTCCTTGGGGTCTATAGGATCCTTGACAGATCCGAGAGAATTCTCGATAGTACAGAGAGGTTTGAATCAAGAGGAGACATTATTTCTCCTAAAGACATTGGCAATTATGTCTATGGTCCCTTGGATAAATGGGTGATGAACCTAGGAGATAGGATCCACTCGAGTAGAATTGTCTCTTAAGCCTATAAAGGCTTTTTGAAAGGCCTTAAGGCCCTGAGATCTCGATGGCTTCCTTCCCTTGTTAGATGTTCTTCTCTATAGAAGGGGGGATGGTTTTCTCCCTCGCCAAATTTTTCACAAGAAAATTCACACTGAACAATATCTTCATGCCGATTCCCATTATTTTCCGGCTCAAAAATTTGGTGTTCTCTGCACTCTTTCTACCTGTGCTTTTAGAATCTCTGACGATAACCACTTGGAGTCGGAGAAATCCCATCTTCTTGAATTGTTCGAGAATAATGGGTTTAGTATATCTTATTGAAATATCTATTAATAAATTATTATTAATTACCCCGCCCCATCCTATTATAATAATATTATCTTTAATCATTTTATCAAATTATTAAATTTTAAATTCTTCTATATTATTCATTAACCTTTTTAATAATATTTCTTAAAAACTTAAAATTTTTAATAACTAATTAACTAACTAAGTCAAATAACAGCTAGTTTTTAACAACTATCTCCATGGCAATGATGCATCTTCACTATTTATTCAATTAGATTGATTTTTTCTTCACCTTGTCTCGAGGATCAACCACATTAGAAGGTTGGAAACATTGACCAAATCCTAATGATGTGATTAATCTGAAATACATTTATCTACGTTATGGATCACAAAAGTCTTAGATCTAACTATATATATATATATATTTTTTTTTTTTTCCTTTTCTTTTTTATTATTATTATTTTTAAATGGCCAAAGGTCTGAATGACGAAACGAGCAGAATGGAGAAATTCCAAAAGCTATATAGCGAAACAATTCAATCACAACGACAACTAAGTTGACACAAATTTAATGGACAAAGGTTGTGATGGAAGATTACGAGTCATATACCAATGTAACGAACAAAGTTCGTATACTCAGCAGAAAGATTAAGAATATCTAAAATATAAAAGTATCTCATATATATATATATATATATATATATGAGATGAGATGATGATGTTACAAATGAGGGCCAACAAGTACATTTTGTGAACAAGTACAATTACCTTCATAACTAACTATTATTAAATTAATCATTATTATTTTTTATATTATTTTTGTATATTTTATTCATAATATGATTTTTTTATAAATATTTTAGTATATTTTTTATTTTAAAGTTCATTTTCAATATTAAAGTTTCCATAATGATACATATTTTATTAGTTTTAATTCAATATTGCTTATTGTTGATATTACAATCCAATATAAAAGAGAGATGTAATTCATCCTATGTCTAACATAGAATTGATATATAATAATTAAAAAAATAATAAATAAAAATATTTCACTTTAAAATAAAGTATTTCAATGTCATACTACTTAATATAAATTTATATGAATATATGTTAAGATAAAATATTTGAAAGTAAAAAAATATATGTAATTAACCTAATTGAATCTCAAAAAATAATATCATATATATAGTTATTTAAATATCTATATTAATTATATTTTTATATTAAATTTATATAAATATAAATTAGAAAAAATTATAAACAAAAGATTTAATATTGAAATTGAATAAAATATTTAATATATATATATTATATAAAAAATTAAATATATATAAATATAAATAGTGTGTTTCTCAAGAATAAAATTTATACATATAATAAATTAAAGCTTATTATATATAATAACATATGGTAAAATCTTTAGAAATTAAAAAATGAGGTTTGTAGTTAAATGATTTAATCCAAGCATGCCCATGTTTAAGATAAATATTTGATAATTATTTTATAAATATAATAGCCACTGCACATTTTTGTTGGAATTTGGTAATTTTTTCAGGTTTAATTTTTTATTTTATTTTTTTGGTAGATATTTTTGGGTTTATTTTATTTATATATGATAAGAATTTATTGAAATTGGCTAAAAATATTAATGTTCGAAAAACCTCCAAAAATGGGTCCAAACATTTTAGGGGTCGAATGAAAACAAAGTCATTGTTTCAGGGTGAATTGATTGACTTAGATGATGTGCCAATTATGTCATCAGTTGATCTTCGGGGCCTTAGAGCGGGCAGCCCCAATACAACTCGAATATGATGACTATCATATCCTTAAATATCAGAGAGGTAGGCAGATCCTCAAAAAAACTCTGCCTGAACAAAATGTTCTCAGATTTCCTGCCATCGATGATTCTTCTCCAGGAGACTTTATGTAGTATGAATGTTGCAATAGATGTAATTCTTAAGATCATACCAAACTGGAACGCTATGGGGGTGGACGCGGAATACAGGGCAGGGGGACTAATATCGGCATGGGATCCATCCATTTTTAGCCTTAGAGCTTACAAGTTTTTTGGAGGTATTCTACTCTATGGAAATATCAGAGGGTTGGGGGAAAAAATTCATATTGTGAATCTATATGCTCCATGTAGAAATCGAGCTTCCTTCTGAGATCGAATGGATCAATCCGATATATTGAATATCAAATATATAATGATGGTTGGGGAATATAATGCTTCTCTCTCGGTGGATGAGTCTTGGGGTGACAGGGCACAGAGGGATCCTTTGGCTGATAAGATTGGAAAAATATTCTTGGATTCGGGTTTCATCGACATCAAGCCATCTCCTCTTGTCCCTACATGGAAAAATAGAAGCAGTGGCCACAATTTCATCGACAAACGTCTTGACCGAATTATGATGAAGGTTCCTCTCAATACAATGCTGGGAAATGTCAAAACAACATTTTTCCCTTCATGCCCATCTGATCATATGACTATCTCATTAACGTGGAAACAGGAGGAAAGGACGAGTGGAATCCCCTTTAAATTCAACAAAATTTGGTTAGAAGATCCAGCATTCAATAAACTAGTGATCGAATTTTGGAATCAGGAGGATAATGTCTCCGGTCTTGATGGATGGAGAAAATTCGCAGATAAGCTGCACAGACTAAAATCTATTGTAAAGACTTGGTCGAAGGATAAGAAATCCAGTCTTGATAAAGAGCTCAGGGACATTGAAAATAAAATTCAACAAATATTTAAACAAATGAAAGATTCAGCACCTGATTCTTTAACATTTTCCACTCTCAAAATGCTGGAGACAAGAAAGATTGAAATACTAAGGATACAAGAAACAACATGGAAATTCAAAAGTAGAGTGCAATGGCTGAAAGAGGGTGACCTTAATACTAAGTTTTTTCACAATTGTGTCAACCGACGCAGGAACAAAAACTCTATCTGGAATATTAAGGCGGCTGATGGCTCGATGATGTATACAAATTCTAAAATACAGATCGAGGCTTTCAAATATTTCTCTGACTTTTATAAAGCTGATAATGAGATTGACTCACTAAATCAAACATGGTTTTTACAGCACTTACCACTTATGTTTGACCAGGCAGCAAATAGAATCTTGGAAGCATAGATAACCAAGAAAGAGATTGAATCAGCTCTAAAGGATTTCGCACAAGACAAAAGTCCTGGCCCGGATGGCTGGCTGGCCGAATTTTACTCACACTTCTATGATTTAATGGCGGATGAGATCCTCACGGTGGCCGAACAAATTAGAGTAATGGGTCTTGTTCCTGCTGATATGAATTCAACTTTTCTAACTATCATTGCAAAATCGTCTTCCCCTGAACAGTTCTCAGACTATAGGCCTATTGCACTTTGTAATGTAATATACAAGCTAAATTCTAAAATAATCGCAAACAGAATCTGAGCAACCTTATCGTCTAGGATTTCAAAAGAGAAATTTGGATTTCTGGGTGGAAGGTCCATACATGACGCAATCACGATTGCTCAGGAGGCTCTTCATTCGATTCACGCAAACAAATTTGAGGCACTCATCATGAAGATTGATATTAAGAAGGCATTCGACTTATTCTCCTCAAGATCGGTTTCTCAATGAGGTCTCTCAGGTGGGTTATGGCCTGTATCACCTTTGTGCAATATGCAGTCCTCATAAATGGTATTCCGACTGCATTCTTTGGAGCTGAAAGGGGTCTGAGGCAGGGATGTTCATTATCCCCCTCATTTTTATTCTAATCATGGACTGCTTCAGCAATGTTATGAAGATGGTAGAGGAACGAAGCTACTTTAAAGGTCTACCTTTCTCCCCTTCGGTAACTGTCACACACTCACTATTTGCTGATGATTTATTAGTATTCGGTATGCTCAACAGAAATCAGTGGTTTTATTTGCACTATATCCTCATCCAATTTTGGCATGCCTCTAGGCTTTGCATCAACAATGAAAAATCCCTTCTTATATACAATGAGGGTGACATGGAGGAAATAAAATTCATAGCAGCTTTTATGAGAACAAACAGTCGCCATATTTCTAAGGGACTCACCTACCTAGGATTTAGATTGAAGGCATGCTCTTATACTACTGCTGACTGGATCCGGCTTGTCGAAAAGTTCAACAACAAGATAAACAAGTGGCAAAACAAATCACTTTCGATGGGAGGTAGATACATATTGATAATGGCTGTTCTGTCACAATATGTTGTCTACTAGTCGCACCTTTATTTCCTCTCGGCATACACAGTAAACAAAATCAATTCTATGATTGCAAACTTCCTATGGGGTTCATCTCCTAATCACACCAACGTACATCTTTGCAAATTGAGCGAAATATCGGTTCCAAAAATAAATGGAGGCTGGGGATTACTAAACATTAGATCTTTTGCCAATGCTTTATTGATAAAATCCCTTTGGTGCGCTCTTAATTGTGATGGAAAATGGTCGAGCATCATCAGACTTAAATACATATAGAGTGATCCATTAAAGCTTCTTTATTCGGGTGGATCTATCAAGGCACGTCGGGCATCTGCAATTTGGATCAGTTTTTGCAAGATCATGCCTTTGCTGAGTCAAAGACTTGCGTGGAAATTTCATTGGGATTGACAGGATATTTTCATCCTCTAAACAATATAAGATAGATGAAAACTTATTATACAGATTACAACAGACGGGCATATTTACTTTATCAGACCTTATCCTCTTTTGGTCCCTTGATGCTCCCATTTGGAAATCTGATGACAGGCTGGGCATATATGGAATTGATCTACCGGCATGGAACAAGTATAAAAAATTTCTACAAGGATTGGGACTATCGTATAACAGAAATGGTGATCAACTGACTTGGAACGGAAGAACATCTGGATCGGGCTTAATTGTGAAGGACATTTATGAAAGTCTCATTCAGCCAAATCCTTCTACTGCGTCGTCTCCCTTCTACTTTGCCTGGCACCTAAATATTCCAAACAAGATTGTATTATTTATCTGGCTATTATGGAAAAATAAAATATTGACTTGGGATGTTTTATGTAGGCGGGGCTTTATGGGTCCTGGAAGATGCCCCTTCTGTCGATTGTAGGAAGAAACCTCATCACATCTCTTTTTTACTTGCCCTTTCAGCCTTTCGATTTGGATGCATTTCTCAGGTGTTATTCGCAATTCATCTTGGCAACCTTCAGATTGTATACAATCTATTACATCATGGGCTGGAGTCGCATATTCATTAAACACTACAACTTTATATGTTATATGGGAAATCTGGATTGCCAGAAATCGATGTATTTTTGAAGATTCCCCTCCTCACTCTGCCTTGATCATTAAGGATATCTCGACTTGGATCAATATAAATTCATACATCATCTCTGATATAAAAGATCTTTTTGGACGAATTAGACCTCATCAGATCATTCTCCCGACATTATTTTTCGATGGTGCATGCATCAATGGAATATGCGGCTGCGGGGCTTGGATTCTTCTTCACAACAACGACCACTATCAAATCTATTGGAACAGAGGCTCTAGCTCAAACAACAAGGCTGAAATTATGGCACTCTGGGGAGGATTGTAAATTGCATATAATCTAAAACTCTCAGACATCTATATATACGGAGACTCAAAGATTACTATAGATGGGATTAATGGTCGCTGTAATTTTCAAATCCATCGCTGTTTTGGTTGGATTCAGAGAATTAGAAACATTCTACAGAAATTTCAGTCATAGTATCAAACACATCTATAGAGATTTGAATACTAGAGCTAATAAGCTATCGAAGAAAGGACTGGACAATCCTTCTGGAGAGTTTCATATTCATCTCTACAGGGGTTCCCTTTGCCTCGACACTCGGATACTCCCTATTCCTTAACAGTCGACAGATGATGGGGACCTACTTCTGAAAGAGAGCTTGTTTTCTAATTTGTTTCTTCGATGTTGGGTGCAAGAGAACCTTCCTCTGCAAGCGAGGCTGTTGGTGGCTTCTTGGCATTGACTCTGTTCGTGGCATTGCTTCATCAGACATGATTCATTCTGAATCTCATTTTTTCTTCATTTAGGTGTCTCAGAGATCACTCTGAATATGAGTTTTAGCTATTTCTTACATTGTGAGACATTGAATTCCAGTAAAACCGGAGGCCATTATGGGATTTTCTATTCATGGGCTGCTCTGGTAAATGCTTAGAGAATGCTTAGAGGATTGGGTTTCCAATTGCTGGATTCATCGGGACTAAAATTGGGTGTAATGTCTTATGATGTAACCACTCGTATTTGATTGAATATGAACTCTAATACTACAGCGTTTTTTTCTTACGGAAAAAAAAAAAAAATAAAAAAAAAATAAAATAAAATAAAAAATCATAATCAAAGTGCCATAAGGGTTTTTCATATATACCTTAAAAAAACTAATTTAAATAACATAAATCAAGATTTCAAGCCAAATTTTTAAGCGAAATTCAACACCAAAAATTCTAAAAGGTGCCTTTAAAAACAACTCCAAAGGGAAGATGGAATATTTTAATTGCTTCATTGAGGTTGTCGAATTTGTTTGTGGCCCAAAAATCTGAGAGGCCCGGTTGAAGAAGGGAAATAACGGCTATGAGTTGGTCGTTATGGTGTTCGAAGATCTCGCATCAGCTTCATGATCAACGCTGGGCTCCCAAGGTTGGATTTAAAGTGAGAAAATGAGTTACGTGACTACTATAAAGAGTTGGTGTTTTGGTGGCCTGAGATCGTTTTCATTTTCGGGATTTTCCCATCAAGAGGTTTTGGATAAACTAGGGTTTTGAAAGAAGCGTTTCACGGGAACTTTGTGCGTCATTTCTTAGACGAATCTGTGCCCCTTTTCTTTATGAATTTGGTGAAGAGCTTTGAGAAGATTTCTTTGCTCTGCTTAGAGGTTTTTCGGAACCAGGGTTCCTCTAAAATTGGTTGGCGTCACTGTTTTGTTTGGTTGTTAGCGTGTAGAGTCTGATTTGGTATCTTCTCAGAATTGAAAATAAAGAAAGATAGGGGTTTCTAAGGCCATTTTGCCCTTGATGCATTTAAGACAAATGTCCATGATTTAGCTGAATTTCTGTGTCATTTCAGAAAATGGTAATGGATTGCTCGGGCCATAAGGAGGACGAGCTGTTCTTTGAGAGTCTGGAGGAAATTGTATCATCTTCACATTCAGGATCAGAGGCTGTAGATAATGAGACGTTCTTTGAGAGTCTTGAGGAAATGGTATCACCTTCACATTCAGGATCAGAGTCTGCAGATAATGAGGCAGGGTGCGGAAATGCCTATGCGAGGTCCACGTACGATATTTGGAAAAAAACTCCCTGTAGTATTCAAGAACGGCGGCAACGGTTTTTTGTGCAGATGGGCTTGGCTAACCCAAGGGAGCTTGGGAATCAGGTGAATTTCATATCTACTGAATCAACTTGTTCTATGGAAACTGCAAACAGTCCAAATGAAATTGAAAGACTCAGAGAGAATGGCGGGGCCGTATCTACTGAATCAACTTGTTCTATGGAAACTGCAAACAGTCCAAATGAAATTGAAAGACTCAGAGAGAATGGCGGGGCCGTATCTACTGAATCAACTTGTTCTATGGAAACTGCAAACAGTCCAAATGAAATTGAAAGACTCAGAGAGAATGGCGGGGCCGTATCTACTGAATCAACTTGTTCTATGGAAACTGCAAACAGTCCAAATGAAATTGAAAGACTCGGAGAGAATGGCGGGGCCGCATTAAGAATTGCAGGATCGACTGGCAAGAAGAGGCACTGTAAAAATGTTATTAATATCGGATTGAGAGAGGGTTTTGTCAGGTCTAGTAGCTCAAGCAATGGTACCCCAGATGCGGGCGAGGATATTGGAGAATTCAGGGACACTATTTTCTGGGAATGCATGTGCAAAATCAAGAAATTAAACAGTGGTAAGGAGTTTGCTGTAGACGAATTGGAGAAAGATGGTCTATGGAACAAGATTAGAGAAGTTGGAACAGATAGACAACTAACTATGGCTGAATTTGAAAGGTCGCGAAAAAGCCCTAAAATCCCTGCAGATATTTCAAGCAGCAAAAGCCCTAAAATCGGCTGCCTAAAAGCCCTAAGATCCGATGCCGATATTTCAAGCAGCAAAAGCCCTAAAATCCGCTGCCTAAAAGCCCTAAAATCAGCTGCAGATATTTCAAGCAGCAAAAGCAGAAGCTGGCTAAAAGCCCTAAAATCTGCAGCTTATTCAATGAGGCGGCTAAAAAGGGATGAACGTGACTATGATTCTGAGAGAAGTGGGCAAAGATCTGGTTCCTTTGATGTTTCTTTGGGCAAGCCACAGTGGACTAAAGTTAGCCACTATGGGAAACGTTATAAGGAGTTCACAACTCTTTACATGGGTCAAGAGATTGAAGCCCATAAGGGCTCTGTTTGGACGATGAAGTTCAGTTTGGATGGGCGTTATCTAGCCAGTGCTGGTCAGGATCGCGTCATTCATGTACGAGAAGTGATTGAATCAACGAGAACGTTTGGGGTTGATACACCAGATACATGTGCTTCCTGCGCTTATTTTTCTCTTAATGGTTTGAAAGAGATAGCCCCCTTGAGAGTTGAAGACCGTGCAAAGAAACTGAAAACAGGGAAGTTAATAGGTGGCAAAAAGAGTTCAAAATCAGACTGTTTAGTTGTACCTAATAAGGTTTTCAAGCTTTCAGAAAAGCCAGTGTCTTCTTTTCATGGTCACCTTCATGATGTATTTGATCTTTCATGGTCCCCATCACATTATTTACTTTCATCGTCAATGGATAAAACAGTTCGATTATGGAAACTGGGACATGAAAGTTGTCTGAAGGTGTTTTCTCATAATGATATTGTGACTTGTATACAGTTCAATCCCGCTGATGAGAGATACTTCATTAGTGGCTCATTGGATGGAAAAGCCCGGATTTGGAGTATTCCAGATCGTCGGGTTGTTGGCTGGACTGACCTACGCGAAATGGTCACTGCAGTATGTTACACTCCTGATGGACAAGGAGCACTAGTTGGATCTATCAAGGGAAGTTGCCGCTTCTATAATACAACAGGTAACATGTTCCAGTTGGAAAATCAAGTCAGTGTGTGTAGTAAGAAGAAAAAATCTTCTGGAAAGAAGATTACTGGTTTTCAGTTTGCACCAGGAGGAGATTCTCATAAAGTATTGATAACATCTGCAGATTCACGAGTTCGAGTTTATGATGGTTCTCAGCTTGTTTGCAAATATAAAGGTTTTCAGAACACCTGCAGTCAAATATCTGCCTCTTTTGCTCCTAATGGAAAGCATTTGATTTGTGCAAGTGAAGATTCACATGTTTATATTTGGAATCATGAGAGCCCTCGTGGCTCTGGTGCAAGGCATGAAAAGTCCTCTTGGTCACATGAACGCTTTCTATCACAAGGTGTTTCAGTTGCAATTCCTTGGTCTGGTATGAAGCTTCAGCCTCCAGTTTGGAATTCCCCTGAATTTATGCTTGGTCAGAGGGACAGTTTGGCTACATTGCAGGGAGGTAAGGATGTTGAATGCCAGAATGGTCTTCATTCAAGAGAAGCTGGTGAAGCGCAGGAGTCGGAGACTGGTTTGCATTATGTTTCTCAAGTATCACGTTCATGTGGTAATCAGAGGCACAGTTTGTCTTCATTGCAGGGAGGTAAGAATGTTGGATGCCAGAATGGTTTTCATTCAAGAGAAGCTGGTGAGGGGCATGAATCAGAGACTGGTTTGCATTATGTTTCTCAAATATCACATTCATGTGGTTCTCAGAGGCACAGTTTGCCTTCATTGCAGGGAGGTAATGATGTTGGATGCCAGAATGGTCTTCTTTCAAGAGAAGCTGGTGAGGGGCAGGAATCCGAGACTGCTTTGCATTATGTTTCTCAAGTATCACATTCATGTGGTTTACAGAATTTGGTAGATAGGAATGGCCAAGATGATCTTTCTAGGTATTCAGCTTGTATCTCGGATTCACGTCAGGCATCTTTTATGGCTTTCCCTGCTTCTCCTAGAAACCAAGATGATCTAAATGCAAGTCAAGTTTTTTTCTCTGATAGATCATCTAAAGGCTCGGCAATATGGCCTGAGGAGAAGCTTCCTCCAACAAGAAAACGGAGCCGATCAAATAGTAGCGATTCTCAGTATGACATTCTGAAGACTCATTTTGGTAATACCATCCAAGGCCAGTCTGGAGTTTCTCCAGCTGTGGCATGGGGATTAGTAATAGTCACTGCCAGTCGTGAGGGAGAGATCAGATCATTTCAGAATTATGGCTTGCCTGTTCGTCTTTGAGAAAGTATTTATAGTAATAGTCACTGCCAGTCGTGAGGGAGAGATCAGATCATTTCAGAATTATGGCTTGCCTGTTCCACTTTGAGAAAGTATTAACAATGAAGTGTATATATGCAACATTATTATTATTATTAAACATAAAAACTGGGTTGAAAATAAAATCTCAGATATATTTTAGACTTTAAATATATCTTAAAACTTAACTAAATCTCATAAAACTTCTGTTAAAGACAAAACATATAATACATTGCCGCTTCCTTATTTTCCTTGCATGTATGAAGAACTTGCACATCATCATATTGCTGTTGTAAAACATTATTTTCCTTATATGTATGAAGAACTTGCACTTTATCATATTGCTCTTGTAGTTGGCAGATTTTCCTTTGCCACAATTCTGAATGAAGGACCCTTAAGTCAGTTCTTCCATTGAATTAGTCCACAATGACTTTTGAATCTCCATACAAATTGAATACTTTTAGCTATTTCCAAAGGAAAATCCTCATGGCACACCACATACCATGGAGTTCAGCTGTAAAATTTGTGCATTGGCCATTGACACCTAGTTTGCATTTAATCATCAGATTTTGGGAGAAGAAAATGACTATATTTGCACCACAAACATTCCTCTGACTAGCTACATCAAATAATCCCCATATTATAGCAATTGACAACTCCACGTCTTTGATTAGTTTGATCTTCTTTGATCTTCTTCCCTTTCAACAGTTTCACTTGCACAAGATAAGACCTTCTTGCATTGTGTGCAATGACTTCAGAGAAAGAAACCGAGTTTGCAAACAGATTGCGGTTTCGCCCAAGCCAAATTCCTCACAATACAAATATCAAAATGAATTTAAGAGAAGAGGAAATAAACCTTTGATTCAAAGAACTGACCTTCCATTACACAAGGCATCAAGGTTAAAACAAGAGAAATTCACTTTGAACAAAAATCACAAAAGGATAGACTCCTCATTCATTAGACATAAAACACAAAGTATCCCAAGTCAATATTTTTCCTAATGTAGATTAGAGCTTCTGGAATCCTATGTCATATGATTGGAATCCTGTGTCATATGATTGAAGAGCTCGATGTTTCGGGTGAACACTTCACCTATCTGCGGGAGGAGGAAGCTGAGCGTAAGAGTTATTGCCATCTCCACAACCAAAGTCTACTTTAATTCTACCCTCTGATTTTGCCTCCATAATTAGTCTACTCAATCATTCAATGATGAGTTTAAAAAAAAAGGTGATAAAGGACAACCTTGACAAATGCCACACGAAGCTTTGAAAAAATTTAATGGCTCATCATTAACCACAACAACATAATTGGATGATCTCACATAGCCCATTATCCAAGAAACCACATCAAACTTCAAAACAATTTGAAGCAAAACCAGGTTGAGGTTGAGGAAGGACTGATCCACTTTATCATAAGCTTTCCTAAGGTGAATCTTCATCAAAATAGATGGAATATATATGCATTTAATGGAGTGCATGGGTTCAACCAACCCAATTGCATCATGGATCTGTGTATTGAATAAACAACCAAAATGGGCTAATCTTTTGTTGGAAATACTGAGAGGGGGGTGAATCATTATTTATTTTCAGTTGTTAATTTTACCAGTTAGATCACCTATATCTAGAACACAAAATGAACAATAAGAATAAATGCTTTTATTAATCTCTTCTTTACAATAAATCAAGTACAATATATGTAGGGCTCCAACCCTAGATGAAGACACAAATCTTCAATCTCCCAGGCTCCAACCTGTATTTGCCAAGCACCGACTTGGACTTCCAAGGCTCCAACCTTGTCAATTCTGAGGCACCAACCTGGTCTCTTGAGGACTCCTATCCTCTAGGGCTCCAACCCTATCTTTCAAGGCACCAACCTTAAGGGCTCCAACCCTATCTTCCAAGGCACCAACCTTGTCAATTCTGAGGCACCAACCTCAAGGGCTCTAACCTCAAGGGCTCCAACCCTATATTTGGTACAGGCTTCAACGTGGTCTCTTGAGGACTCCTATCCTCTAGGGTTCGAACCCTATCTTCCAAGGCACCAACCTTGTCTCTATGAGGCTCCAACCCCCTGCTTCAATTCGTCAAGATATATTTGGTTATACTTCACGGCTCCCAATGTCTTCTTCAACGAGCCCTGTCAATCTTCACTTAGTCTTCATTGTAGTCTCCACATTACGTCATCAATGACAACCTTTTCTTCTTAGAAGGTGTCACCACTGCTCTTCATCGTACCCAAACAATTTCTCCAAGTTACCTCATGATGACATCAATGCATCAATAATATATCCAACACCTTCAAGGTATCTTCAATAGGCAACCCAAGTTCTACACCTACTTTAAGCCTCTTCAAGGGCTTCTTTAAGAACTCTCCAAGGGAGTCTTCACAAGGTTCTCCAAGATTGTCTTCACATGGTGCTCCAAATGGCCCGCTCCTTAAGGTTTTCTTCACAAAATGTCTTCAATATATTGCCCAAGTTTGCACTTATCAACAAGTCAAATATACATATTAGACTTCAAGAAACCTCCAACAATACTACAGATTCTCCAAGAATAAATACTCCTTCAATAGCTACTTCAATATTTCTTCAATACGTCTCCATAAGTCTTCTAAAGGTGACTCCAAAATCTGTCACAATTCTGCCTCGGGACTGCTCCATATATGATGCCCAAAACCACCATTCAAGCCTTGACCAATGACTAATATTAATTTTGGAACAAGCCACACCAGAAACTTCATACTTTCCTTAGACTGCTCCACAAATTCGAGCTATAATGGTGATTGTCCAACCTTCTACACGCAGTCACTGGGTTTTGTCTCTTATGTGACTAGTCCAAAATCTTTACTTTGTTTTACGACTGTTCTTGTAGAAATATAAGCCTGGTCTTTGTTAGGGCTTGTAACTAACTAATGCAACCCCTTCTCCTACCTTCCAAACCTCCTCCAAGGCTTCTATCCTGTTGTCCCTTTCTTCTTGTGTTTAGGGCTACCTTCTAGGATGAATTTAGGCTTAGCTTAGGCCTGTCAGCCTTTTCCAAACTTCCCATAACTCCTGTAAATATTTGTGGTCTGCTACAACAATCCTTAACACCCATTTTATATACCACAGATCCAAGTTTCTAAGTTTGACAGTGTAGTAGCAACAGTTGTGAATACAACAATTACCTAAAATAGTCTATGTCTTTTATGTTCCTCGGCCCCCTTCACACTTTTGCATTTTCCTGATTTTCTATGTTTTTTCCATCTAAATTCTTGACCCAAAGGAGGGAGTACGAACATATATATATAGATTTTCAATTGGAATGAGGGGACGTGACTTTTTGGATGGAGGCCGACTTGAGAGAGAAAGTGTAGGTCGGCTCACTGCTAAATATAATTTCCTTAACTTAAAAAAATCAATATCTTTCAAACCGCTTAGATTTTCGGGCTAAGTAGTAGCTCGTTGGAAAGGAAAAATTATTCTCTTCAAGATGGTGTATGTCCCATGTTGAAATATTGCCTTTAAGGTTGGAAAAAATATTTTTCTTTGTGACTATCCTTAAATTATTTAGTGTAGAAAATGATCAGGACAGTATGGCTTCATTTTTTGGCTTCTTCATTGTTTGTCTTCTCCATTAGTTGGCTTCTTCATCATCATAGGAACATGTAAGACATCCTTTTCATCATGATAGTGTCCAGAAATGTGTATCATCCATGTCATCACATAATTGTGTAGTTATATGTTATAGTGCAACATCATTAGCAGAACTTCAAAATAGTCTTCCGACCTTTAAATGATATCTTCCATGTTATCATCTATTCTTTCAACCTTCATCAAGTACCATCATCAATTGTGGTCATTAATTTAGTGTATGACATCATCAATTCTATGAATCCATATGTCATCAAAGGTTAAGGTCTAGATCATCAAGGCATATGCAACATTATAGCTAGTTCAAGGACTTCTTAGGAGTTCTTCATTAGTGGTTCGACATCTTCATGGGTTGACCTTTTCATTGATGGCATCCTTAGCACTTAGGGATTGCATGAGGTTCATTAACATCACAAGAATATTTTCCATCTCATCTATTGACATAAATGACAAACTTGATTAACAATCTCCCCCTTTGTCATTGATGGTAAATTCTCGCCCTTCCAACATTCTCTCCCCCTTTGACATCAACGGAAAATGGGGTGTCCAAGTACTCCCCCTATCAAGCTACTTCTTGGCATGTTTCTTCTTCATGTTTCCTTCATCAATGATATTTATCCATGTAAGTTATGTTTCTCCCCCTGTCATGGTGTTCCTCTTTAATGTACTTGCTCCACCTAAGTTGTATGCATGGTCTCATTTTTTTCATGTGATGAACCAACTCCCCATGCGTGCATAACCTCCTCCAGCTTCAAGAAAGATTTATGCCTTGTGATCAAGTGGAAGAAGTCAATATTGGAATCATGTTCTTCAATGGAGTTGCTCCTGAGAGATGACCTATCAAAGGATGAATGTCCATGGGTGACTCATCAAAGATTTCATAGGGCCCATTCACAGATAACTTCTAGAATATCAATGATGACTTTATCAAGTGAACAACATGTGTTGTTCGCTGGAGTGTTCAAGAGACTTCTGGATTCAACTTGTTTCCTTCTCCATACTTGTGTAGCTTTCTTCTCTGGCATGGTTCTAGCTTGTGCAGGGGCACAAGTCAAGTCACAATCATGTGCCATATGTCCAATGTTATGGCAATTGAAACACTCTATCTTATTCATGAATAAAAAATCATGACTTCTTCTTGCAAAATTTCTTCGAGAAGATTGACGGGGACCATTATATTGGTTTTTGTGATATGCCCTACAATATTTTTCCATGTGCCCAAAGTTTGTACAAGAATAGAAATATCCAAGAAATATACTTTGGTACCTGGGTGAGGAGGAGTTCCTTGAAGTACTCTTGAAGTATTTTTTCCTTGGGATCCTTTGATGATATTCATTGCCTTTTGTATTCTTGATACCATATGCAAGTCTCCTTAGCATAGAATTTCTTCCATTGTTGTCATGATACTTCTCCTTTCCTTTTTTGGAAGTAGGAGCATCAACATTTCTTTCTAGGTTCCTCACATCTATGTTGTTTGAAGCATTATCATTCTTGCTTGAGGATTCACCTACACAGCCAAGACATGATTTATGAAGGAGAGACCTTTGCTGACTTAGGATGTCATCTAGGGTTTGAGAGATTTTCAAGTTTTTATTCATCAATTCAACTTCCTTTTCAAGAAAGACAATTTCTCATTTCAAATTTTCGCAATATTCATCTTTCATAAGTAGTTGCTTCTTCATTTCTTCCAACATTCTTGTTCCTTCATGTGCTTCGATTTTAAGGGAGATGATATTTGATTTCATTATGAAGACTTCTTCATTCTCCTTTTCTAGACTGTTCTCCATTTCTTCTTTTATTCTTGTAGCTTCCCATGTTTCCGCATTGAGAATATTGATGTCTGATTTTAGTTTTAGGATTTCTTCATCCTTTTTGTCTAGTTGGCATATCACGGTGTTTCTCTCCTTTTTTGCTTCATTAACTTGTCCTTCTATGAATGCCAAAGTTTCCATCATGTTCTAATCTCCTTGCACTTGTTTCCTTGCTTCTTCTAGTTGAGATCTAAGAGAGGAGACCTCTTCCTTGTATTGACCAATCTCTGCTTCAAGATTGTTCAAGCTCTTAAGTCTTTTTTCAAGGTGGCTTGACAAAGTTTCTTCCATTTTATTTGCCTTATCCAATTGATTTGTCATAGCTACGACTTCTTCATGATGCTTTATTTTATTTTGATGAAATTCCTCTTTAATTTTGGCGAGTTCCTCATCTCTTTCTTGTACTTGAAGCTTGACAAAGTCAATTTATCTTAATCCGATGAGTAGAACATTTATTTTGAATTTATTATTTATGATAAATTATATATGCAGGTCGGCCTTAAGGTTTTACACCCCCAGCAGATGCGTCACACACCTCGATGATGGGTATAAATACAGTCAAAGTTGGAGAGAATTTCACTCACTCATCATCACATCTTCTTCTCTTCTCTAATCTAGTACAAGCTCCTTGGAGGACATTTTCGACTCACACGTGGGAAGAAGCGACGAGTTACTACTACCAAGAAGAAGGACGCATTGTCGCAGCTTTGGAAGTTTCACAGGGTGAATGGACTCACGTTGCTCTTGGTTTACGCATGGTCCAAAGAGGTTGAAATTTGTTGGAGACTTCGATTTTGAGAGGCCGTACACATTGGCACAAGAACCGAGGTCAAAAGGTCAATCGGTTGAGCCGTGTTGACTTTGATGTTGCCGCCTGCGTTGACTTTTCCTTGACGCGCTGACTTTTCCGGGGAGTTGACTTGAGTTGGACTAGGTGGACTGATTTGAGGATTGTTGTGACACATTCTAGGTTGGCTGATCAAGAAGAATTTGCTGGTTGAAGCATCCTGTTGACTGCCGTAACGCACCATCACATTTTTCCTATTTCTAGTTTGTCTTCTACAGATCCACTGGTATGTTCTATCAGCATTTTACTTAACTATTTGGGTGATTGCTGTAATAAAAGTAAAGTTGCATCAAGCATAGAACATCTACAAAATTTTACATGGAATCAGAGCTAAGGTGAAGACAAGCCCTAACTTTAGCAGTCACCATCTAAGAAAATGGGTTCCATAAGTTATGAGTTCAAGGAGAATGACAAGATGACTGGAAGGGATGACTTCCATGCCTGGAAGATAATATTAGATCTCAAATTGGAAGACCATGATCTCATGGACCATGTACTGGGTAAGATACAAGAACCTCCATCCAATGCTACTGCTGCTGCTAAAAACAAGTATAAGAAGGGGGTGATCAAAGCAAAGCTGATGATCAGGGAATCCATTCATAAAATTCTAGTAGCCTACATCTCTAAGTTGGGCACATCCAAAGAAATGTATGATAAATTGATCCTATTGTTCAAAGTAAACAATGTAAACCAAGTGCTATTCCTGAAGAATCAATTGAAGAATCTGAAGAAAAGTCGGGATAAGTCTGTTCAAGCATACTTTCTAAAATTGATCGAAATCAGGAACAATCTGTTGGCTATTGGGGAGACAATAGCCGATCGTGAGATGGTACTCACCGCACTTCGAGGACTCCCATATGAATGGCAAGTATTCACTACTACCATTCTCAATAATAAGACAATTCCTAACTTTGATGAGCCACTGTCTAGATGCAATGCAAGAAGAGACAAGAATGAAGGAATACGAAAATGACAGAAATGTTGCCTACGCCGCTCATTCTAGAAAGAACCTCGGTGGTCCTAAGAACAAAGGAAGAGCAAGGGCCCAAGGAAAAGAAGGGCAAGTGTTTCGCTTGTCATAGGCCCGGTCACTATGCTAGAGAATGTCCCTTCAAGAAGGATTTTCCGAGCAGTGATGACAACAACAACAACCGGAGTAATGGAAATCAAAGAAACGACAGGTCCAAAGGAAAGAGGAAGGCTTCCACTGGTGGAAACAATCAACCTTCTAAAAGGTCTAGAAACTCCAGGTATGAGGAGTCAAATGTTGCTGATAAAAGAAATGAATATATTCTTGTATCTGCTCTCTCTGCTACATCTTCGCCCGACACTATGGATGTCTGGATAATCGATAGTGGTGCCTCAAGGCACATCACTGGATTCAAGGAAGCACTCTCTAACATGGTTGAGAGGGATACTAATCTAGACATTATCCTTGGAGATAATGGCACATATCCTGTGAAAGGAACAGGGACTGTGACCCTCCACTTGTCTCAAGGACAAGTCCTACATTTGCAAGATGTACTCTATGTACCGAAATTGAAGAAGAATCTTGTGTCTATATCAGCGATTGAAGACAAAGGCTTCAATGTGGCATTAATTGATGGAAAAGTGCGCATGTGGAAGAAGAATCTCAAGGAAGCTAGCATGATTGGTTTTAGAGTTGGAACACTCTACCAGGTTGAAGGAAGTCCCTCTAGGAGCTATGAAAGGTGATACTATCCGACAACCGAACTATGGCACTCGAAGGCTTGGACACCTTCATTACAAGGCCCTTCCCGAAGCAAGGAAGGTGGTGACAAGGATGCCTGACTTTGGAAATAATCATGAAGGTGTATGTAAGGGCTGTGCCGAAGGAAAACATACAAGGGGACCTTTCCCCTCAAGTGTCACAGAGACATCTGATATTTTGCAACTAGTCCATTTTGATCTATCTGGTATGTTGCCTGTGACATCCCTGGGAGGATGTTCTTACTACATGACATTCACTGATGACTTCTTTCGCAAAACCTGGATATACTTCTTGAAGAAGAATGATGAGGCTTTCATGTGGTTCCGTACCTTCAAAGCCTTGGTGGAAAATATGACCGGAAAGAAGATCAAGATTTTGAGGACCGACAACAAATCATGAGTCAAATGAATTCAAGGATTTTTGGCAGAAGTCGGCATTAAGAGGGGGACTACTACTGTGTATACTCCCCGAGCAAAATGGTGTTGCCGAATGAAAGAACATGACTATTGTGGAAGCCGGCCCGTGCCATGCTATGTGACCAGGGTTCACCGGTTTCGTGGGAGAAGCTACGAACACTGCTGTATACATTCAAAATCGATGCCCTCATTCCGCTCTGGACTCCAAAACTCCCGAAGAGGTTTTCACTGATAAGAAACCTGACGTCTCACATTTTAGAGTTTTTGGATGTCCTGTTTATTTTCATGTGCCAAAAGAAAAGAGAAGTAAGTTGGATGCTTCTGGGAAGAAAGGAATATCTGTGGGCTACAGCGAAACTTCTAAGGCCTATAGAGTCTATGTACCTGGTCAAAGGGAAGTAGATATATGCCATGATGTCACTTTTGACGAAGATGCTTCTTTGAAGAAAGTAGTAGATCTTCCGAGATCTTAGGAAAATCATGAAGCAAGGCCTGGAAATCAAGAAGAACTGCAGGATGAGACAATGCCTGATGCTGAAGGACCAATGGACCTAATCGATCCATCTCCTTCACTGAGAAAGAGACCATCATGGCTCAGGGGCACTCTCGAAGATGCCGAGGGACATGTTGCCCCAAGGGGGACATTCCGAGAAAGCAAGAAGCCGTGTAGATACCAAGGTATCTGGCTGCCATGAGTACTATTGTACAATCTGAACTTGGATCTTTTGAGGTCTTTTGAGGAAGTCGTAAAGCATCAAGTCTGGAAGGATTATATGCACAAAGAATATGAGTCCATAATGAAGAATGATGTATGGGATGTGGTTCCAAGACCGAAGGACAAATCAGTTGTCACCGCGAAATGGCTCTACAAGATCAGGCATGGATCTAATGGAAGTGCTGAAAAGTTCAAGGCAAGATTTGTTGCCCATGGCTTCTCTCAAAATGAAGGAATAGATTATGATGACATATTTTCACTTGTGGCATGATATACCACCATTTGATCAATCATAGCCCTTGCTGCTACGCAAGGATGTAGTCTTCATCATATGGATGTCAAGGCCACTTTTCTGCATGGTGCAATAAAAGAAGAGGTGTATGTAGAACAACCTCTAGGGTTTGAAGTCCAGGATCAGGACACTCATGTCTGCATATTGAAGAAAGCTCTCTATGGGTTGAAGCAAGCACCCAGAGCTTGGTACGAGAAGATAGATAGCTACTTGATGAAGCTGGGCTTCACTCGAAGTAATGTTGATCCGAACCTTTACTTCAAGGTTGTCAGGGAGAAGCCTCTCATTCTGGTGTTGTATGTGGGTGACCTCTTCCTGACAGGTGCTGACCCTCTCATTCATCAGTGCAAGAGGGAGCTCGCAGATGAGTTCGAGATGAAGGACCTAGGACTAATGCACTATTTCCTAGGCCTGGAGGTCTGGCAGAGACCTGGCGAGATTTTCCTTTCTCAAGGAAAATAAATTGTGAAGCTTCTAGAAAGATTTGGTATGGTGGACTGCAAGTCCGTGTCGACACCGATGGAGCTCAACTTTAAGAAGTTGAGCAGCAGAGCTGCTGGGCCTGTGTTAGCAAATCCTACTGAGTATCATCAACTCATAGGGGCCTTGATGTTCTTAATGAACACTAGTCCAGATATATGTTTTGCAGTGAACACTTTGAGTCAACAGATGGTTGAGCCTCATCACTTTCACTGGGTTGGTGCCAAGAATCTTCTGAGATATCTTCGGGGCATGATAAACCATGGGCTAAGATACACTGTCGGGAGTGTGACACTCTGTGAATATACTGATGTTGATTGGGCTGGCAGTGTGGTGGATTGTAAGAGCACATCGGGATGATGCTTCAATCTTGGTTCTGCTTCGATTTCATGGATGAGAAGGAAGCAGAAGTCGGTGTCTTTGAGCAGGCGAGACGAATACAATCACGGCGGTATGGCCCGTTGCTGGCTTGATTTGGTTGCGAAATTTCTTTAGTGAGTTGTTTGGGCATGTCCTAGATACCACCATGATACTCTGTGATAATCAGAGTCGGATTCGCATGAATAGAATCTTGTGTTCCACGACCGATCCAAGCATATTGATATCAAGTACCACTTTATCCGGGATATGGTACAGCAAGGCGGTATGAGCTCGATCATATAGGAAGCGATGAAGGCAGAGGATGTCCATTTACCATGAAGCTGGCATTTGGACAAATTTGCACACAAACATTATTTTTCTAAAAATGAAAGTGAAAACATGAGGTTGTGAAGACAAATTTGTTATACATCCCTCTCTCTTCTTTGGTTTGGGTGTGCATTTGGAACTAAAACTCTTTTCTCCTAACCTGATCTCTTTTGATAAGGCAAGTTTTACATTATTTGGAAAATCTTGTTTCTCTATCTTATCGTGAAGATGAAAACATATTCAATCATGGATTTAGAAGCTATATATTTGAATAAGACTTCTTCTTTCAAATGGCAATGGCATTTAGGCTTGCACACTTTCCGAAATACTCTTTTTTGGGTATGGGGTTGTACCTCTTCTTTAAACCTACCCTCTTTTTCATATTTTCTTTGTTTTTTTATTCCATTTTTCTTCTTTTTTTTCAAAACAATTTGAAACTAAACTGAAAATATGCTCATAATGTTGATATTATTTGCATACCTATCTATCCTAATCTAACTTGGAGGTATAGATTCAGCTGGTGAGCTCTATTTTCCAATGCAACCAATCAAGTAGATGATTCCATGATTAATATTTTTTCAAATCTTTGAGTATGCCGGACAAACATAAGGGCCACTCACATCTCACTTATTTTTGAACAGCAGTGCTCACAATTTTTCTTGCACTTTGCAACAAATTGTTCCTGGTATAACACACTTATCCTTTAGATGTTTCTAAGAAAGCAACAAAAGGATCTTGGAATAATATATGATCTAGAGGATTTGAGAAATAAGCTTCATTCAAGACTACTCTTTCCTCCACTTGGCTAAGCTTGGGATTATTTTGGCAAAGAAACTCCACCTCTTCCTCATGATCATCTGCACTGTTAGCCTCATCATATATTGCAATGTTGTCCTTTAAAAAACCTACTATGTTCTGATCAAGTGGGCTAAAGTGTGTGTGAAGTCTATCATGTTGATGAGAAGGAGCACTCTTTGACAATAAATCTTCCCGAGAAGGTAGTGCAACAACTCTCATGTGATTATCAATTTCCAAGCCTTCATCTACAATTTGTAATTCAATGGAACTTGGTGGCCGCAAATCTGGAGCTAAGGAGGATTCTATGTCCCAAATGATTTCCTCAACCATTTTAGGAAAAGGCTTCTAATTGACAACTTGCTCAAGAAGTTCATCATCCTCCCCAACCTTAATATCAAAACTGAAAGACTAGTGATTTCCAATCACATGAAAGTTATTTCTGATGGACTGAAATGAAGTAGAACAAAGAGTCAGATATCCTTCACTTACTTGTAAATTTTCCAAACTTTCCTCATCAGTGTCATATCTAATATGTATTGGTTGGTTACTACTTTCAAGTTGATGCAACTAAACTTCCTCCCACAAACCAACTGTTAATTTCTCTACAAGGTTAGCTTCTGTTTTGAGTGACATGAACATCATCACAATAATCAAATTTTGGAAAATAATCAAAGTAATTAATGTCACCAATCAAACATATTGGATTATCAGATTTCTTTTCTTTGAATTGATCTACAAATCCATTTTCTGATCTGTGTTAGATGGGATTAACAGGAGAATAAACAGAAATGCTTTGTTCATATGAAGGTTTATAGGTTGGTTGCATGTTTAAAATCTTATTTATTTCCTCTTCAATTAAAAGAGGATGCATTTTTATCTTTCTTTGGATATAACTACAATAGTTCTCTTTCTCTTGTGAAGGCTGATTCTAAGTCTGAATGTCTTCTTGAGCCTCACCTAGAAGAGATGATGAATCATCACTTGTGCCTTTAGAGGGATCCTGTGGGTTTTCTCCTATTTCTTGATTGACTTCATTCTCAACAAACTTCTCTTGGATATCATGATAGTTATGTTAAGAATTGAATTCATGAATGGCTGCTAAGAGATCTTCAGGATGAAAATTTCCTAAATATTCATCACTATCTACAAGGTATTGTATGATATCTTGAGATTGATCACAACAATTTTCAACCAATGATAAAGATGGGGAATTTTGTTTATAATTCTCATAAAATGCCTTGTGGAGATCCTTTAAGGAAAACAAACTACCAATTTTTAGACCCTCATACCATTCTCTTGACTTCCCTTCTAATGTTAGCATGAACATCTTCATAAGGAAATCCTCATGCCATTCAACTTTTAACCCCCATACATGCATATGAAACTTGATGAGGTGTAACAAAGGGTCATCAAACTTTTCATCTTGAAAAACAGATAGGTTTTTTTCCCAATTTATCTGAGGCAATTTGTGTGGGAATCCAAGGATGTGATCTCTGCTCATTGGAGCATACATTCGTTGTATCTTGGGATCCATATTTTTCAATTAGTTAGAGGAAGGGGCTAGTGCATATTTTCAACCAGTATAGAGTATTATACCATTGGATTCTTTAGGTATATTGAGATTTTTGGAGTCACCAGGTGGAAGATCTTAACTTTGATGTCCACCATCAGCAATATCAGGATTGATTAAAGCAATCCCAGGGGAGTCTGTGAAGACTAGTGGGGTAAACAGGGCTACTGAAGACCAGTGGAGTCACCAGGTGGATGGCGTTTAATATTTTAAGGATGTACTTGTTGTCCACCATCAACAACTAAATACCAATATAAGGATGTTTGTGGGTTTTCTGAGGTCCTAAGGAGTACTTAGATTTTCACTGACTGAGAAGCTCCCACCGTGATCACCATTATGTTAGGTCCCCGTAATTTTGGCAGATTGGCAATGACCAAAAAGACAAGGGTAACATCAGACCAGTCTTTGGAGTCCTAGGACCTAGCCTTCCTGGACTCAGAGAGGGCTCTCTCTATGTGTGTGCAAAATATGTGAACTTGATAAGTTTTAGGGTTTTGGTTTTAGGCTAGTTATTAGGTTTAGGGTTTGTTTGTTTGTTTGTTTGGTTGGATAGGTTGTCAAGAAGAAACATATAGAGTAGGAGATTTTTAGACCATTGGGCTATGGAGTATGCAAAAGGTATTAAAAGTTACAACAATAGGTTAAGGATGCTTCGGAGGGAAAGTATAACAAAGCTAAATGGATCTTCAAGGCTTATGTGGGTGAAATGAACATTAAATTTTGAACAAAGTAGGTGCAAAGGGAAGTTAATAATCCTTTGACAAATAATAAAACAAGAAGGGCCTTTAAAATCACTATGCATAAAGAAATAACCAAAGACAAGGCATACCATACTTCTCTAACCAAACCCTAGCAAGTAAACTAAAAAACAACTATCCATCAAACCCTAGAGAGCAGGGAACCCCTAACCTCTCTAGCTATCTACCTTCAGAGAAATAAAACATGTAAGGCAACATATAGTAATGATAAAGAAGCAGGAACTCCTAATTTCATCAATCATACTACAAAGAACTTCAAAGCAACCATTTAAGATGCACAAAATGGCAGGTTAAACCATGAACCTCTTCAATCAAACCTATTTAGCAATAATTCAAAGTGAAAGACCTCAACAACAATGTTTAAGTGATACCAAAGGGCAGGGCTATCCATAAACTACTTTGGCACTAAATCCATGAAATCATTTTTGAGATAAAAAAGCTGAGTGGGTTTAGATAGCAACTAAGAATTCTCTAAACTAATGTAGCAGAGGAAAACATGGACGCAAAAGAGGCAGACATACTTAATGTGCTTTTGACAGCATACCTTAAGCTAAAATTTATGTTCTAATGCAAGAGAAAGATGACACAATATGTAAAACATAAGAAAATGAAAACATAGTGAGAAAGACATCACCATTAGCCATGTTCATGAATCCTGCAAAGTGCTTGCCTCATTGATATTCAGTCCAAAATCTTCACAATGCTCCAAAGCCAAAAACTCCTTACAACTTAGAGCCTATGCTCAGTTCAACAACTAACCAACCAACAAGATACAATGAGGCCTCCATGCTCTATTTAAATTTCAAAGGAGGAGGTGGGAAACCCTAAGAGGCTTCTAGAAGTCATTAATGCTCATAAATGTCATTTTTGTCCAAAGAGACCATGCAAGGCCCAAGGCACAAAAATCCTAATGTAATAAATGAAAAATAGCTTCTAACACCTAATTTTGGATTGATTTGCCCAAAAAACCTCAAAATATCTATTTTCAATAAATTTGTGTCTTTTTTTGACTTTTTTCCAAGAGCGCAGCACAAAGGTCCAAGGGTGCAGTTCCTACACTGGGAAAATAGGTTATCTTGCAGCTGAATTTTGAAGGCCTTCCCGATGTCGGATTGTGCTTTGTGATAGCTCGTTGGAAATATTTTTGAGTCTAATTCCCAAAAATGCCCTTTTTTTCTGATTGGATTTCATTTACCTTTTCGAAAACCAAATCTCCCAAGGCTGCTCAGGGCACAGCGCCATCTCTTAAAATAGGGCAGAAAGGTGGTTTTTTGAGTGTTTTTGGCACTTTTGGAGGACAAAATATGCTCCAAATGATCTGAAATTTGGTGTGTGTGATGCCCTTGGCCTAAGGATTCCAAAAATGTAAGCCATTATTCAAAAGAGTTCCCCAAGAAAAAGCGCAATGCCAATGGCGTTGTGCCCTTGGCCCTCAAAACAGTAAAAAATTCAAAGTTTACAAAACATTCCCAAAATTTGGATTTAACTTTCTCATTATGTTTGGGATGTTTGTAGAGAAGCATTAGCTAGGTTTTCAAGTATTTCTTTATCTTTTTCCTCCTTATTCATTTCTTTCTTCTTCACTACCTTGAGCCTAATGCCATCTTGGCTCATTTCCTTGTTGCTTCCTGCATATTTTCCTTATTACTAACCTTTGCCTTACTGTTGATATCTTTCTTTGTTTGATTCTTCCCTATTTTCCTCCTCATTTGCATTTGCCTCTTTACTGCTTTTGGCCTTCTTTTTCGTTGTTACTGCCTCCTGACTTTTTGGATTTCTGCCTTTGACACCTTAGGACTGCAAATGAAATTGACATGAAGGGATGGTGAAATGGCAGCCCCTTCTACCGATAGGTTTATTCTTGGTTTTTCCAACCCTAGGATTGATGTGTAGCAAGGTGGAGGGAAGGTAAACGAGATGGAATTTTTTAGGCTAATGAAGGAATGAGTAAGTGAGGGGAGTGAGTGCTATGAATGAGATAGTTCTATGGATAGCTAGGGTAAATGAGAAACCCTTGAAAAGTGTGATCCCCTTTTTAATCACTTATTTCCTCCATAGGCAGGTGAAGTGAATGAAAAACAGTGTTTTCTAGTTTTTTAGCATAGGGCTTCTTGTTAGGGTTTCCTTTCATTCATTTAAAATATAAAATATGCTTGAAAATTGGTTTAGGGAATCTACTTGCCCCTTAGCCTTGATTAAAAACCCTTGGTGGCAGTCTTGGAGAGATTTGAGGTGAATTGAGGGTCAATTTTCTTAACAGGCCCTCCTGGCCAAATGCGCAGCGCGTGAATGATGGGTCGATTCGAGCAGAGGAAATGCGTTGCTCCAGGTGTGCAGCGTGTGCATGATGGATCAGGTCAGGCAAAGATAGGGCAAGGGCGCAGCGCCTTGCCAAGCGCACAATGCCAAGGTTTGTCTTACCGGCCTATCGGGCAAAATTTGGCAAGGGCACAATGCCCTGCCAGGCGCGTGGTGCCATGATTTAGGTGCGCAGCACCTTAACAAATTGTATGAGGAAAAAGCGCTAAATGTGCAACACCTGTTTCCAGGGGCACATCGCCATCCTAAGGGCGCGACGCCACCACACTTAGCCTATTTTTTACTTGAAACTCAAATTTTCTTCATCCCTTCGAAATTTTAATTCTCTGTGAGGCACCAATGATTCTTCTGAAGTGTTTACATGGGCTTGACCATATTTTACTCCTTGAGACATGACACCTTCACCTTGGCATCTTTGGGAGGGCTGCACACAGTAGTATCTTCAAATTTTTCTATGTTTTCATTATAATTTTCATCTTGTATTTCTCATCTTTACTTACTAACCTTTTGACACAGTTTTCATGTAGGTGACTGATATGGTGAAGTTGATCCTCTGATGTTTGCATAGTAACATTTTCACACTCCTATGTGATCTACACCATGAAACTTAGCTTTCTTAGCTTTGACTTGCAGTTTTACACTGTTTGTATGCAAGGCTGCAAGATGTTTTCATATGTGGAGCAGACCTACTACCTTACCAACTTTATACTGATGGACCTCTTAACACCTCTGCAGAAGTGTTTAAAACCTTAACCTTGATCTCTTGCAGAATTTGAGATGATAGGGTAGTCTTCTTTGGCAACTTTTAGATGTTCTCTTGAGAAACCATGTCTCATTATTCCAAAACCTCTGAACCAGCTTCTAGCATAAGAAAAACAATGTTTGAAACATCAAAAATTTACCTTGGAACCTATGAAACCCTAATGACCTAGTGGGGGGTTCCTTGACCTCTCTTGACTGAAAATTAGCTTGGAATATTCAAGTGTAAAAACAGAGTATTTGACAAAGTGGTGTTTTGAAGATCCAAAATCCAATGTACTTGATTTATCTAAAGAGCCTACAAAGATAGTTTTGAGACCATCAATGCTTGAGGAACCTGGTGAACATGAGAAGGAATAGGCTTACAGGTAACCCTAGATGCAAAGTGGAGTTATGGGCAAGGGAAAAATAGAGTTATGATGTTATAAGTAGGAAAAAAGGATGGAGATGAATGGCATAAGCCCATGAGGTGCTTTTAAGGAGTGGCAGGGTGATCATGGAATGGCAAGATGATAGAATAGTGAAAATTTTTCCGTAAGGATAATGAAGCCAGTGAGATTTCTAAAACTCAAAATGTTCAAAGAATTCTGTTTTTAGAAATCTAGAACCAATACTCAGTCATCTACAGATAATGAAAAATACTGATGACTAACATGTTGAAGAGGAGGCCGAGACTTGTGAGGTTGAATTCTAGCAATCAAGTCATGAATTTTGGGAGGCAATGAGGGTTTATGCAAGACTTGGCAAGAGGAAAAGGTTATACACGTGGTCTGAAATTGTGAAAAATAACTAGCACTAGTGCAAGAAAAATTTTTGAGGGGCCAAGTTTTCAGGTTCCATTGTTGTATTCTCTGTGGGTCAATTTCCTTGTTGAAGAAGGCCCAAATTTTCTGGAGTAATAGAAAGTTAAGGAGAATTTGTTAGGAATAATTTTATACTGTGTTTTGTGATTGATTTTCCATTTATTTTATGCTACAAATATTATTTAATATTTATTTACAATTTTTCTGAAAAAATAAATAAATAAAAAATAACAATTTACTAGGTGGCATTATTTGTATATAAAATAAATCGCTAGGAAAATTTAAACTAGTATTACAATATTAGAAAATTTTACAACCCAAACTCATCATGGGTGCAAGTATCTTAAGCTCATATGAAGCCCTCCTCCATCGCACGTGCAACCTTGCTCTCTTGTGCTCAGAATTTGGTACAACACTCTTTGTTGGAAAACCTATATATGCTAAATCACACTCTTCACAATTTTCTCTCACTACTAAAATATTTTTCTTTTTTCCTCGGCCCTTGAGTATCTCACTCACTTGAGAAAATATCTCTCTCAAATATACAAATCACTTTCCACTTATGTTGTGTCTTCCTCCTTCCCTTATGTTGTCATTTATAATTCTTAATTGAGCTAGATCTCAAAACCTAATATGAAAAGCTATGGATGGATAGGTTTAAATCCTAACCCACATGAGATAAACGGTTGAGATTAGAGCTAAGTCACTAAATTTAACAATTCACTTTTCCCTAGACAACCTTAGCCCAATAACCAACATTAATAAATTAATTAATCAATGTGTGTTTCATAAGCTAGACATAGGAAAAAGATCATAATTGACACTTACTCAACATGAGCATGTTCCTAAGGTCTTAGACAACTCCTGCATACTTGACACTTAGCATATGTATAAGTACCCATCCACTGCTACAAACATTAACATGGTGGAAATTTTATACTTATTCTACATATCCATAGGTATGTTGATAAGTTCTTCCAATTTTATGGTTATTAGCTAGGTCTCTCTAAGCCTATGAAGCATTGTGTGTGTGTTTGTGTCTATGTGTCTGTGTGTGTGTGTGTGTGTGTGTGTGTGTGTATGTGTGTGTGTGTGTGTGTCTAATACCTTTCATTACCTCTACCTTCAAGCCTTGTTTTAAGTATTTGTATTTCCACCTTAAGGTTAACTTATATATTAAGGGAGACTGGAAATGGATCATAGCCAAGATTGAAGAAAAAAAACTAAACTCTTGATGAATAGATAGCTTTCACATAGTAGTAGGCTAGTTCTTGTAAAATTCATCCATGAGCCGATCCAAATTTACTAGATGTCTCTTACTTGTATATCAAAAGTGGTTCTAGAAAAATTCACCATCTCTATTACTGTTTTATCTAGACAAGATACCAAGAGAAGAATAGAATGGTGTTGGTATCTTAAAGAAACCTAGCCATCCCTAAGAGGGGATTGGGGTCTAAAGAACCTATTTTTTTTTTCCATAGCCTTGTAAGCCAAGAATTTTCGGAGACTTATCCAGGGAAAAGGTATTTGGTTACAAATAATAAAGAATAAGTATCTTGACTCGCTATCCATCAAACATTGGATCTAATCCCCAAATAAAAAAGGTTAAGAATTATTCTATTATTTGGAATGACACCATTGTTTCTTTCTATTGAGTAAACACATATCCTGATAGGGGGCATGAATCAATGTAAGAAAATCTTTAATTATTCAAATATTCATGAACCATGATAAAAAAATCACATGTGAGATCTAGGAGTTGTAGAACATGGAACACAATATTTACGTGGAAACCCTTTCCGATTAAAAAAACAAAAATAGAAAAAAAAACAAAAAACAAAAAACAAAAAACTCAAATGTTCTTCTTATAATTCTTTGTAGTCACCAACCTGCTAGAGACAACAATCCCCATAGCTACAAATATTCATAGAAACCAACCTATTTTAGACACCAATCCCCACACCTACAAATATTCGTAGGCACCAACCTACTAGAGAAACCAATCCCTAATGTTGCAAATATTTGTAGGCAACAACCTACTTCAAGGTATGCTTTCTAATTTTGCCTTGAGTGGGTTTGCTCATTATTTCTACCTTCACCAGGTCTACTTTTTCTTTTAGCTTCACCAAGTCTACTTCTCCCAAAACTTATTATTTTTGGCATCTTACAAAGAACAAACTTGTACAACATACCACATATCAAATTGTTAGGAAAAATACTGAGAGGGGGGGGGGGGGGGTGGGGGTGAATCAGTGTTTTGATCTGACTGAAAAATTATGCATTTAATTCTTTACTTAGATTAATGCATCATTCATTCATCAGAAGTTTAGTAAGCATTAAGCATGTGCAGTAATAACAGAATAAGCCATCAAACATAAGAAACACACATGAACACCAGTATTTAAGGTGGAAACCCAATTTGGGAGAAAACCACCACTGTTGTCGTCTCTGTCTTCAATACTTATTATAAAGAAAACTTCTTACAATTTTTGTGCTGGCACAGACTTATACCAGCACGCAGGCGCCCACCTGCAGAAGGTTACAACCTTCTCTCATTCTCTAGTCACTACTGGAAGGGAGTTCCGACCCCCTGATTTTGACACCAGCTTGTACTGGCAGAAAGCTTCCACGTTCATGTAGAAGACTTCAACCCTTAGATCCACCAAATTTCTTCAATTTCTTCATCAGACTTACATCAGGTCTTCATTATTTCTTTTCAGATCTTCCTAGAGATTCATCATTTCTAGATCTAGAGATCTTGAACCTTCATCAACTCCATAGGTGCATCATAGATTTAGATTTTTCAGAAAACAGAGTTCAATCATGCAGATATCTCTTAGAGAGATTTATTCATTAACAACCCCTCCGCATGCACACTTTGTACTATAATCCTCTTCTCCTTATATAGTTTTTGCCTTTATTAAAACCATGAGTCAAAACCACCCAACCGATGATGGTATTCCTGGACGGGATCAATTAGATAATCCAACGGGGTCTACCCAAGCCCCAAAAAATTTCTTATTGTTCTATTTTCTTGATTTTGCAATTAGATAATTAATCTAAGGCTTTTTAATATCTCAATCTGAGATTGAGATATTAATCTAATTCCTCCTTTAGTTATGAATTCCCCACGACATATATATAACAACCCCTGGTTTATGTGTTCGTGAGATCAGTCGCATATTTTAACCCACGTAAATTTCATCAAATGTTTCATATTTCGCCAACTTCACATATTCAATATCCTTTATTCACCCTGCAAACATTAGATTAATTAATATAATTTAAACTGGGCCCACATATATAATCAATGTCCCAATCACATACTCGCACCATACTGTGGTTATCCATCGTGCACCTTCCTTATACAGCCACCGTCCGATGGCTCCCTTCCAGATCGAGGGCGCACAAAAATATCGCGTGGCATCCTTGGTCGGACATTAACGCGCGATGGCGCGCAGTGGAGGCAGCTTTCAAAAGTCGCCCGGGGACACACGTCAGTCGATCTATGGAATTTCTCCCCCCTCCTCAATTACCGCTTTCGCTGCAAAGGTGGTGCGATAAAAACCACTTCTAGCCTTAAACCATGTTCACTGTTCATTCACAAGGTTCCGCCCCTCTACTCCAGGTTCCGTCAGTGTACTTTTTCCAATTCGTTTCTCCGCGTTATCAGTTCATATAACCACAATCACTGTTATACAACTCCGATGAAATCCTTTCGAACTGTTCGACTCAGTTATCTGCGTGCATTCGATCCACCATTCGGAATATTAATAAACACCTTACTCCATAATACAGAGGGTTATCACGCATTGATTCATTGTTTACCAGTTGGGATACACAGTCGACTGTATTAACATTGGTACCTCTAACTGTATACAGAGCACCATCAAACCCAACACTGGGTTTCTTCATACAGTCAGTATCTGCATCTTTTTTCAGAGAGTTTCCATCAAGGACAATCAATTCAATATAATAGGATACCAAAAACATATCGCCAACAATCTCCCCCTTTGGACTTGATGGCAACCATGACTAGAAAACATTCAGCAATATTCTCTCCCTTTGACATCAAGGGCAAAGGATAGATCAGAATCCTTTGTACCGACAATACCATGCTCCCCCTGAGATCATGCTGCATCTTCAAACATAATATTTAATGGAGTAACAAAAATTACTTATACACTCAAGATCAAAGATTCTCAAGCATGAGATCAGATTACAACAAATAATTAGAATGCCACCAATGCATCCTTGCCACATGACCAATTCTCCCCCTTAGCCTGTGCATCCTGTATACCTTCAACAGGAGCGTATCCAATTTAATCTTCTAAATTTAAGCAGGTCTACTCTTTTGCATGGCAGAGACTACTCCCAGTTTCTGTCTGAGATATTCAAACGCTTCCCTGGGTAGAGGTTTGGTAAATATATCAGTAACTTGTTCTTTGGAGGGAACATACTCCAATTTCACCTTTTGTTCAAGCACTTGTTCACGTAAGAAGTGATATTTGATGGGAATGTGCTTGGTCTTGGAATGCATAACAGGATTCTTTGAGATATTGATGGCACTTGTATTATCACACATAATGGAGATAGGAGGTGAACATTTGATTTGAATGTCTTGTAAGGTTTGCATCATCCAAAGAAGTTGAGTGCAACATGAAGCGGCAGCCACATATTTTTCTTCTGCTGTAGATAAGGCAATAGAGCTTTGCTTCTTGCTGAACCAAGATACTAACCGGGGCCCCATATAGAATGCACCACCACTAGTGCTTTTCCGATCATCAACATTTCCAGCCCAATCTGCATCAATGTAAGCATGAAGAGTGAGATCAGCATTCTTTGGATACCATAGTCCAAAGTCTTGAGTTCCTTGTAGATATTTGAATATTCTTTTGACAGCCTGAAGGTGAGACTCTTTTGGATTAGCTTGGAATCACCCCACAATTCCAACTGCATGCATAATGTCTGGTCTTGTCCCAGTGAGATAAAGTAGACTTCCTATCATAGATCTGTATTCTGGTTGATTCACCGTGGGGGAATCATCATTAGAACTGAGATTACATCCGATTATCATTGGTGTACTTACAGGTTTGCAATCTTCCATGCCATACTTCTTCAAGATTTGCTTAATATATTTTTCTTGTGATAAGAATATGTCGTCTGTTGCTTGTTGCACTTGCAAGCCAAGAAAGAATGTTAGTTCCCCAAGTAAAGACATTTCAAATTCTTGCTGCATATCAGAAGCAAATTTCTGACTCATAGACTCTTCATTACTTCCAAAAATGATATCATCAACATATACAACCACAATCAATAGTTTGTCATTTTCATTTTTTTTGTATAAGTTGCTATCAGCAGACCCCTTTGAAAATCCTTGTTGATGAAGATATTTGTCAAGACGATAGTACCATGCCCTTGGAGCTTGTTTGAGACCATATAGAGCCTTTTTATGTCTACAAACAAGTTTTTCATCATTTCCTAAAATGAATCCTTCTGGTTTTTCTATATAAACTTCTTCTTCTAGATCACCATTGAGAAAAGCAGATTTAACATCCATTTGATAAACTCTGATTTGTTGGAAGCTTGAATAAGCAAGGAACATTCTTATGGCTTCAAGTCTAACTACAGGAGCAAAAGTTTCTTCAAAGTCTATACCTTCTTGTTGAGCATACCCCTTGCAAACAAGTCTAGCTTTATTTCTTATAACATCCCCATTCTCATTTAACTTGTTTTTGAATATCCATTTAGTTCCAATGAAATTTTTGTCTTGAGGTCTTGGTACTAATTCCTAAGTGTGATTCTTTTCAATTTGATCAAGCTCTTCATTCATGGCTTGAATCCAACATTCATATTTGCTGGCTTGATTGAAATTTTGTAGAAATTTGAATAATTGTTAAATTATTCACCGAGATTATCCTTATCACACACTGTTTGAGCTTCATGCATAATACATAACCTCTTCTACTATTGATCAACAATTTGCGGAATTATAAACAATCGCATGCGCACATTAAAACATAAACAATCACACATATAAACACAATATTTATGGGAAATCTTAAAGCTGAAAACCCCCAACTATCTGTATATTATAATGATAGAGATCATGTAACAATCATAGTACAAACTCCTCACAAGCTCTCAGCACTATCTCCAATTGTTACACACTACACAAGCTCAGATCATACAAAACACATGCTCCAATCTACTCCACATGTTAGCCTGCCTCTACTGCGCAATCCAATATGGATAATCATGAGATCCAAGTTCGAATCCCACCAGTATGTACTGCGCAATCCTCATTGGCATCTCCATCAATGTGTGTGCAAATCTCATGCACCAGTATAGTCACAACTGATAGTCACACTGCTCTTTCACCTACCTCTCCACTGGTCTCCACTGAAATTGTCCATGCACTGCAGTTAACTGATGTATTCTTTAGTTGATTTATGATTTAATAATTAGTGAATTAATTAATAATTAATTCACACCACTCTCACTAATTGTATCAATCAGTTAGACTAGATACAACTAGCTCAACTAAGTTAAACTGAACACAACTCCATTAACTGTCTCATCAACTCTACCAAACTCTGTCACATGAGTTCTAACTGAAGTCAACCATGCAATAGCTCCACTAAACCCTAGGAATAGCGTAATTCCTTCTGTCAGCTGCATGTGCCACATCCGTGCACTTAACTGAAGTGCTCCAAGAGGATAAGATAATGTTTAGAGTCCAAATATTATTAAGAGCTAATAATATTCGACATATCTATTTTTAGACTGGCAATCTAAAAATAGATTCCACCCAGTATGTCTAAAAATAGAAGTCCATATATTTTTCCCGACTTGACCAACCATCCACAAATAGCATCCTACAACTCATAGAACATGATCCATATGTCTAAAAATAGACATAGCCTAAAAATAGACTTTGCGCCAAAAATAGCCTACGGGCCCACTTAGTGAAGGCAACTTCTTTCCACTAAGCTCATCATCTTGTTGCAATCTCAACACATTTTGGGGTGATGGATAGTTTTGCTGAGTGAAGCTCCCACAAGAGTCCTTCTTATTTGTACACCTGATCCCTTTTCTCCCAAAATTTGAGATTCTGGATGATTCTTTTGAACATATCTGGATGGAGCCTTTTCAGACAAATCATCTTCGGCTTCTTCATTGGGTTCACTGTTTGTATCATTACTATTTGATGTAGAAGGATATATGTCATCATCATCGTCTTCATTTGTTGTTTGTTTTTCTTCTTTTGGAGCTGCTAGAGACTCATCAATAACAACATCTATACATTCAACAATCTTCCGAAGTCTTTTATTGTAACATTTATATGCCCTACTCCTAGAGGAGTAACCAAGAAATATTCCTTCATCTGCTCTGGGTTCAAACTTGCCAAGTTTTTCATCATTATTTTTGATAAAGCACTTGCTCCCAAAAACTCTAAAATGCTTCACAGTGGGAGGATTGCCATACCATAGTTCATATGGAGTTTTATCACTATTTACATGAACATGTGCCTTGTTAAGAATATTTACCGTTGTATGTGCTGCTTCTCCCCAAAATGTGTCAGGTGTTCCAGAATCATCAAGCATAGCTCTAGCCATTTGTTGAACTATTCTATTCATTCTTTCTGCTACGCCATTTTGTTGTGGAGTGCCAGCTACAGAAAAATGTCTTTTTATGCCATGTTGTTCACAAAATTCAAGGAATTCATCTGATGTATATTCTCCTCCTCGATCAGATCTAAGACACTTGATTTTTAGATCTAATTCATTTTCAACCAGTGCTTTGAAGATCCGAAATTTCTCAAATGCTTCATCTTTGTGTTTAATCAACCCAATCCAACACATTCTAGAGAAATCATCAATAAATAAGATATAGTATTGTTCACCACGTGGTGACTTTTTCTTCACAGGTCCACATATGTCAGTATGAATGAGTTCAAGAGGCTTACTTGATGAGCCTTCCTTGGCATTAAATTTCACTCTGGTTTGCTTACCGAATTGGCAAGATTTGCATATTATACTTTCAGGTGGTGTAATATTGGGAAGATCACGAACAGCTTTAAGTCCGCTTGATTTGTTGATTTGAGAGAAGCTCGATGCCCCCAACCTTCTACAAGCGTCAAGATTTACTTGCGTAACATTGTTCTTTGCGCTATAATACATGTATTGCTTGAGTTCTCGTTTCTCTTAATAATTGTTTTTTAATTGCACACATCACGACCACACATTATTTTGAACTAAAGACAACTCAGTTCCTTGATCACACATTTGACTTACACTTAATAGGTTATGCTTTAATCCATCCACATACATGACATTATTAGCTTTCACCTTTTCTTTTAGAAAAACAGACCCTTTTCCCTTAATGACATCAGGAGTATCATTTCCAAATGTAACATTCTTTTCTTTTTCTAGAGCACTGTATGCAAGAAGTTTGTTTTTGTCACCTGTCATGTGTTTTGAGAATCCACTATCAATGTACCATTGATTTTCTTCTCCTTCTGCAAATAAATCTATGCCACAATTTTCAACCTGTAATTCCTTCTTTTTCCATACTTTGGAGCTTGAAGGAAGATGCTCCTTTGGCTGGAATTTGCTCCTGCATTCAGATTCTTCATGGCCAAAGTTATTGCAATAAGCACATTCAACTTCATCCTAAAGAGGAGAAACGTTGTTATATGTATTCTTCTTTGTTCCAATATCAATCCTTTTCTTTCTTGCTTCTCTTGTCATGATGGTTTTATATGCAACACATTGAACAACTTTATGACCAAAATTGTGACATGAGAAACATTGTCCATTGAAGAAGAAATTTCTGTGATCATGAAATATTCTACTTGAATTTACCTTTCGATTGGTGTTTCTTTGAAAGGTACTCCTGTTAGTGTTCTTTGAATTGAGATGGTCATGCTTTATCTGTAAAGATTCTTTATTCCCTTGCTGAGGGGCAGAATGTTGTGTACTGGCTGTAGCTGCTTTTAGATAATTTGGTGCTGAAGCCTGAGAAGATTCTCCGATATATCCAAGACCTGTCTTTAGAAGAGGAGAACGTTGTATCTTGATAATATCATCTAAGGTTTCAGATCCTTTAGCAAATCTAAGATTCAAAGTCTTTACTTTCTCAATTTCTTTTCTTAGACTTACTATTTCACATTCTAATTTCTCATTATGTTTCTCCTTTTCTTGAACCTGGTTTTTCAGAGTCTCTATGGTTATTTTACTTTCTTCTAAGTATATTTTGAGTTGATTGATTTCATCAAGAAAATCATTGTCCTCTAAAGCATCCATAAAAGTATCATTTTCTTCTCTAGACTCCTTTTCAAATGCCATGAGAAGTCTAAGATCTTGTTCACATTCTTCCTCATTGTCTGATAACCCATCACTGTCTTCACAAGTATAGTAACTTTTTCTAGTGCTAAACCGATTCTTATTCCTTCTTGCTACTTCCTTTCCCTTTTCATGTGTTTATTTGTGAGGACACTTAGCAGCATAATGACCAACTCTTCCACAAGCAAAACATTTGAAAGGAAGCTTACCTCTGAACTGTCCTGTACCAAGTTGGAGTTTCTTTACAAAATTTACCTCATCTTCTTCTGAGATATACCCTGATCCTTTTGTCTCTTGTACTTCTTTCCCTTTTGTATAAGATCTAAAGACAACTTCTTTGACTTCGGATGGTCCTATTATTCTCATTTCATATGCAGTTAGTATGCCATGAAGTTGCACCACAGTAAGATTTTGAAGATCCTGCTTTCTTCCAAAGCAGATACTTTTGACTCAAATTTTGTCATTAGTGATCTTAAAACTTTCTCAACCAAAGTAGATTCGGTTATTGTTTCTCCTAGATTTCTCATACAATTTACAATATCATCAAGACATAAAAAGAAATTAGCAATTCTCTCCTCATTATGCATTTTTAAGTTCTCATATTGAATTCTGAGAGTTTGGATTTTAGCACTTTTTACCTTTGCATCACCTTCATAGCTTAGAATTATTTTGTCCCATATTGCCTTTGCTGTATTCAACTGCATGACTTTGACAAATTCTGATTCAGTTAGACTTCCCAATAGAGCATTAACTGCCTTTGCATTTGTTTCATAATTCTTTCTTTCCGTTGGATCTGTTGGTACTGCGGCTGGATATTGATATCCTACTTCAACAATAGCCCATACATCTGCACCAAGAGACTGAAGATAGGATCTCATCCTTGTTTTCCAGAATATTAAATTGTTTCTGTTGAAGAGCGGAGGCCTGATAGATGCTATTCCATCTTGATTGCTCATCTTTATTGATCTTCCTTCTAGCGGCTTAGCTTTTCAGAAGGACCTGCTTTGATACCAATTGTTAGGAAAAATACTGAGAGGGGGGGGGTGAATCAATATTTTGATCTGACTGAAAAATTATGCATTTAATTCTTTACTTATATTATTGCATCATTCATTCATCAGAAGTTTAGTAAGCATTAAGCATCTGCAGTAATAACAGAATAAGCCATCAAACATAAGAAACACACATGAACACCAGTATTTAAGGTGGAAACCCAATTTGGGAGAAAACCACCGCTGCTGTCGTCTTTGTCTTCAATATTTATTATAAAGAAAACTTCTTACAATTTTTGTACTGGCGCAGAATTATACCAGCACGCAGGCACCCACCTGCAGAAGGTTACAACCTTCTCTCGTTCTCCAGTCACTACTGGAAGGGAGCTCCAACCCCCTGATTTTGACACCAGCTTGTACTGGCAGAAAGCTTCCACGTTCATGTAGAAGACTTCAACCCTCAGATCCACCAAATTTCTTCATCAGACTTACGTCAGGTCTTCATTATTTATTTGCAGATCTTCCTAGAGATTCATCATTTCTAGATCTAGAGATCTTGAACCTTCATCAACTCCATAGGTGCATCATATATTTAGCTTTTTTAGAAAACAGAGTTCAATCATGCAGATATCTCTTAAAGAGATTTATTCATTAACAACCCCTCTGCATGCACACTTTGTACTATAATCCTCTTCTCCTTATATAGTTTTTGCCTTTATTAAAACCATGAGTCAAAACCACCCAACCGATGATGGTATTCCTAGACGGGATCAATTAGATAATCCAGCGGGGTCTACCCAAGCCCCAAAAAATTTCTTATTGTTCTATTTTCTTGATTTTGCAATTAGATAATTAATCTAAGGCTTTTTAATATCTCAATCTGAGATTGAGATATTAATCTGATTCCTCCTTTATTTATGAATTCCCCACGACATATATATAACGGCCCCTGGTTTATGTGTTCGTGAGATCAGTCGCATATATTAACCCACGAACATTTCATCAAATGTTTCATATTTCACCAACTTCACATATTCAATATCCTTTATTCACTCCACAAACCTTAGATTAATTAATATAATTTAAACTAGGCCCACATATATAATCAATGACCTAATCACATACTTGCACCGTACCGTGGTTATCCATCGTGCACCTTCCTCATACGGCCACCGTCTAATGGCTCCCTTCCAGATCAACGACGCACAACAATATCACGCGGCATCCTTGGTTGAACATTAACGCGCGATGGCGCGTACTGGAGGTGGTTTTCAAAAGTCGCTCGGGGAAATGCGTCGGTCGATCTATGGAATCGCTCCCCCCTCCTCAATTACCGCTTTCGCTGCAAAGGTGGTGCGATAAAAACCACTTCCAGCCTTAAACCACGTTCACTGTTCATTCACAAGTTTCCGCCCCTCTACTCCAGGTTCCGTCAGCGTAATTTCGCCAATTCGTTTCTCCGCGTTATCAGTTCATATAACCACAATCACTGTTATACAGCTCCGATGAAATCCTTTCGGACTGTTCGACTCAGTTCTCTGCGTGCATTCGATCCACCATTCGGAATATGAATAAAAACCTTACTCCATAATACAGAGGGTTATCACGCGTTGTTTCATTGTCTACCAGTTGGGATACACAGTCGACTGTATTAACATTGGTACCTCTAACTATATATAGAGCACCATCAAACCTAACACTGGGTTTCTTCATACAGTCAGTATCTGCATCTTTTGTCAGAGAGTTTCCATCAAGGAAAATCAATTCAATATAATAGGATACCAAAAACATATCGCCAACACAAATTTTGCAAATTTGATTCTCAAATTCTAACTAAGGAAAATTTGTATGCATCCTCAGATCTCTAAAAATTTCACAGCTTGAAAAGTCCTAGAAAATAAATTACAACAAAAAATCCAAGACATGTTTGAAATTGATTTCATGATCAATCAGAAACCCTAGCTTCCACAAGGCATATCTATGAAATTATAGTGAACCAAATTTTGGAATTTTTACCTAAGGTAATATTATATGTCTTCACAAGTATTTGGAAATTTCACAACTAAAAAATGCCAAAAAAAAGTTATAGTGAAAATTCCAACTAACCCATTTAAAGTTAATTTTAGGACTATTCAAAAACCCTAACTTCCACAAGGAATGTATCCAAAATTATAGGGATCCAAAGTCTGAAATTTTCACCACAGATACCCAACGATCTCACCTCTATCCTATTGTCTGAAATTTTTACCACAGGTAAAGTGATCTGAAATTAAGCCTTAAAAGGGGAAAAATTTCAGCCCTTGAGAACAGGTTTGTAGCCTTATAACTAGAAAAGAAAATAAAATTGTGCTAAAAGTACTTCCAAAATAAGCCAAAAAACATATAAAAATGTACCAAAAACTCTCCCCTACAAAGTCTCTCCAAATTAGCTCTCCTTCACTTTTGGTTCATGCGATATGAACCTTACAACTCCTTCCCTCCACTTGTTTGAATAAATTTGAACTTGCTTGAGTGAGTGACTTGAAATTCTCCTTCTCATGCCTATTTATAATGCATTCATTGTTTATACTGGGTTGACTTGTCCATTGGTTAATTTGAATTATCCATTGGCTGGATTGGCTTGTTCAAATAGTAGAATGTATAGTGAATATTTCAAAAACCATTTCTCCTCAACCATGAGGAGTTAGAGGAGTACCACATACCATTGGAAAGGTCTCAAAACAATATTTACAACCATAAATGTTATGATTCCATTTGAGATAGGTAACTGGAGTAAAAATGCATCCAAAGATAGGATATCCAAATGGGGCATCAAAAATTCAAAACAATATTTCGAAATATGTTATTTGAATGTTACGAAACCAGCTCACAAAATAGAAGAAAAGAGAGATCGACGAATTATAAATCACCCTCTTCAAGGGGGAAGCCTCATTTACATTACATAAATGAACAATTCTTGGATGATACAAATGACAAAACCTCCTTTCTATATATAGGAGTCCATGGGGTCACAATATAATCCTAGTCGACCTAACAATAATAATGTAAGGGCACAACAATAACAATAATGGTCTCTTATGGGGCATAATCATAACAATATGGGGACTACAGGAGTACAACAATAAAAATAAGGGGTCTACACTAACAATAATAAGTGACTACTGTTGGGCCATGAATACGACCACTTTTTAACACTTATTTCATCCATTTTTACTCTTCTTTATCATGTCATTTATTATAATTTATCATATAAATCCATTTTATAATGATTTATGTTCTTATGGATGAATATTATTTCTTCTCCTTTATTTTTAATAAATTGATAATTATTATGCATAATTTTATCAATAATGGTTTATTAATATATTTTGTAACATCACTCACCATTTTAGCCTCCAATATATTTTCTAGATTGAAGATTTGATCTCCAAATCATCATGAAATATTCCAACTCAGAAATTCGCTGGAATAAGAAGTGATAGTTTTGCAGTTGAGATTCTGGGCAAATGAAGAAGACTCTGGAAAATATGGAACATGGGTTTTGTCCATAACGGACCAAATTAACTTTAATCAAGAACGGTTTGCCCAAAGTTGCGGCCGTCCTCCAAATCTCAGCTGTAAAGCCAAATTCACCTTGCTTTTGTTGAAAGATTGTTGGAAATGTATTTTCTGGTTGATCAAGTTGTTGGGAACAATCCAATATTGTTATGGGAGATCATATTTCCATTTAATTTCTCCTCCTTCTGATTATAAAAGGAGAGCATGTATTGTGTATTGGGAGAGAATGGATGATTATTGAATTCTCTTTGTAACAATGTAATTCCTTGACTCTTATGAGAAAAGAGCAACCGATGTAAAAGCTATTCATGTTTGATTAATACAAAGAGGCATTCTCGTTCCATTTCTCAATCTCTGCAGTAGCCCAGTGGCGTTTCACTGGCGGTTGAGGGCCCAACCCTGGTGGATCGATCCGCTGTTTGTATTTCTATTCTTTTATTTCTGTTGTGTGATAATTACATTTAGATTTATTATGATTATAGAGTTATTTGATTGTTGTTGGATTGAATTTAGATTTGATGTATACGTTAATGAATTGCACTGCTTTTATATCTCAGCAAGGATCGTATTTACTATCTTATTCATCTTGCTATCTTTTATAAAGCGTTGTTGTTCCATTGATTTATGATTCATTCCAATCAACTGTTTCATAGTCTTGGTTGTCGACAGGATTGGAGTATTGAGATTAGTTGCCTGATTGTGTTAGAATTAGAATTGTTGTTCATATTGCTGTTCCATTTATGTTTATTGTTTATTTTTTATTCATAGCTTCAGATTAGCAAATAGATGAGTTACAATTGGTATGCATAGGAATTACAAGTTATTGTTCCTTTCCAGATTTTGTTCCTTTCAATTATTTTCATCAGTACGAAGATTGAGTTTGCTTTCATTTCGATTGCTTTAAGATCACCAACTGTAGAGGACACTGGTTATTGCTTCTAAGTTCCCAAATTGGTTATCTTGCATCGATTTCTAAGGGAAGGAGTTATTTTATCAGAACCTACCAGTGCTCTTGCGATTGGTTTAATTAAGGGTTTGTAGAGAATTTTATTTATGTTAATCGTAATTAGAATTCTTACAAGACCATACTCTTGTATTTAACATTCTCAACTCACATCTTCATGATTAATGGTTAGTTTCATACTCACTGTGAGTATTACCTGAAATAAAAAGTCGCTCCCGGATTGATAATTAATGTGAGATAAATAGGTGTTAAAATGATACCTTTTTACGACCCAACATTTTGGCGTCGTTGCTAGGGAGAGTATATGCCATTTAGAAGGAGTGATGCACATTTAACCTTTTTTTCTGCTTGGGAAGAATTGAGTTTTAAATACGGAAGGTAAGAACCTGTGCACTGAGCAAGGAACATACTTGCTCACTGCCCGCTTCACAGCAGAATTGGGTAAAAAAAATTTCCTTAGGTAGGAATGAAGGCTTGTTGTTTTAAATGACTAGAAAATATAAAAAAGACAAAATTCCTCCCAAACCTGAAAAACCTAAGGGACCGGTGACCCTTGGGAGAACGACCTTTATTGACAAAATTCTTAAGAAAACTGAATCTCAGCCATCAGTAGGACCTAGGAAAGTTATTTCTAGACAACCTACTAGTTCCCTTCGGGCCATAGAGTCACCATCTATAGCCTTTGCTAAGGTACATAGCCAAACAGAAGAGACTGAGCAAGATTCCCAAGAAATTGAGAATTCTCGCCCAATTTTTTTACAAGAAGGGAAGTTGGCTTCTCATACCCTACTATTTATCAACATGCATTTTTCAAATTTGGGTATGTACATACTAGAGGCCTTATTTTGGAAACGGATCCGCTGGGAATACTATTATACATAAGCATATTTGATTTTCAAGTAAGAGTAGATTAGTGGAGAAAATAAAATAAATAAGGATATAAACACATTTTTTTATTTTTGTAAAAATAGTTGTTTTTGTTGCAAAAAGTTGTGGAAATCAACATCAATGATAAATATTCTAACTTATTTGTGTATGTAGATGAATTATATTACAAATAAAAATTCTACAAACACTTATATTCATTTTTATCATCAATATGAAAAAATTGCTTGAATATCATTTTTTTGGCTTGTGGGCTTGATGAAATTCCTGAAAACAAAGTTGGGACAGTCATGTTTTGGGGGACCAAAAGTGAATATTTTTTAAACCTGATTCTATCCTAAGTAGCCTTGATGTCTACTTTCTAACTCGATTTGAATCACTCCATTTGGATTTGAAATGAGAAAGTTAGAACCAAAACATTGACATGGTGTCTAGTAGGCAGCTCAACAACAGAGTTGGGAAAGTCAATTTTTGGAGGCCTAAATGACTATATTTTCAAAACTTGTTTCTATGGTAGATTCCTCTATGAATATAGTTTCAAATTTAATTTTAATCACTCAATTTAGATATCGTATGAGGAATTTATGACCAAAATACTGACTTCCTATCATAAATCAGCACTCTTGAAACTCTGTTTTCTCGGTTGTTCCCTAGCATATTTGACCCATCAATTTTTCTTGTCTTCAAAACATGTTTCTATTAGAGATCAATAAATTAATATTTTTTAATCTCCAATTTGAATCAGTTCAATCCGCCATTAAACGAATAATTTATGCTTGAAATACCAATTGTTGGTCTGAGCTAGAAAATCGAAAATGACTCTATTCTGTAGGTTGTTCTAAGAAATTTTAACATACCATTACATGGAATTTTTAAAACCTGTTTCTATCGGAGATAAAACTTTTAATTACCTCTCATTTGGCTTTGGAATCACTCAAATCCAACAAAAAACAAAGAAGTTATGATTGAAACACTACAAGTTAGCATGATTGGCCACTGCTCTCCCGTAGGTAATAAATTAATTTTACTTTGTCCATGGATTTGTTCTACAGAGTAACTAATTGTTAGTTTTTTTCATAATTCTTGGATTAGGGGAGCCTGATCACCTCTCTTTCACCATGATTTAATGTTTTATTGCAGGTAGACACTCGTTTTTTTGCAGATCTTAGCAGAACAAAGAAGGTCAATTTATGGACGAGTGATTCTTGAAAGAAAATTTAGTAAAACAAGGGAATTTCATCAAGTTCATTACCTAACGGATTCATAACAGAAGAAATAAAGAATTCATTTCCATTTGAAGATTCATGTCACTACTGCCAAAACATTTTTCAAAAAGATCATTTTTTTCCATTAACAGATTGATATTCCCTTAGGAAATAACATCATAGTTGTTGTAACTTAATAAAGTGTTGTTTCTTTTCTGATTTCTTTTATGTTTTTGTGTTTCAGGTGTTGATCCCTCTAAATTATAGTTTCCGCTCCATTCGCAATTGAACAATAAGGACCCCACCATGCAAGTTTCAGTTACAGAAGGCAATTATTTGGCAGCACCAATTCTGTAAAAATAAATAAATAAATAAATAAATAATTTTTTTTTTTGAAACCTGTACATAAAATTTGTTTTCTTTTACTTTGCTTGTTTTTTTTGTATAGAATTTTTCTTGAACCGTTCTTACTTTTCTTGCTGCGAGTTTTTGTTGTTCCTTTCGAAATGAACAGTAGTATTGTTGTGCGTGTTTTTGTTGTTCCTTCTAACTGTTGTTCCTTTTAGAAGGAACAACACTTTTGTTGCATTTTTTTTCTATTCCTTTTAAAAGGAACAACAGTTTTGTTGTTCCTTTCAGAAGAAACAACACTTTTGTTGTGCATTTTTGCTGTTCCTTTCGAAAGGAACAACATTTTCACAGATTGTTTTTGATGTTCCTTTCCAAAGGAACAACACTTTTTTAGTGCATTTTTCTTGTCTGTGAACAAATTTTTGAGGATTTTTTTTTTTGAATTGTTCATAACTTTTTGAAAGACAAACATACAATTTATGGAAGGATACACAAACATACAAATTAAAGCTTACTGTATTCAACAAATCAAAATAAATCGTCATTTTTAAAAATTTGTTTAGTAATGATAAGAAAAAGGAAAAAGGGACATAATCAATAACATGATCTTGTTGTCTTACTACCACTAAATTAATATGATCGACTATCTTTATCATATTGGTTCTTTCCCATATTTTATAACTTTCTTTGATTTTTACTTATGGAGAAGGAACAAGGGCATATTCTTTTATATTGAGTTGTTCAAACTTCTTCCTCCATCCCTACTCTTAAGGAGTGTTGAGCCATCCTTTATGAATAAATAGGAAAGTGCTATATGAAAAGAAAAATATTTACATATTTCATTAATAATTTTATAATTTGGCAGATGGAGGATAGGGGGTCTCATCAAGAGCTGGCCTACCATGTTCATAAGGAAGCAAGTGAAGTGGCATTCCCATCATGGCCACCAAACCAGGGATATGGTCCAATGGACAATTGAAAAATTAAGAAGTCCTTGGAACAGGAGGTCTCATCACGAGCCGGTCTGCCCACTTTTCACTTCTTCCCAGTGAATGGCATTATGATTTATCTGGTCACCAAGCCAGCACAATGGCCTCCATTATGACAATTAACAAGCACTTCCTCAGCATAAATAAAGGACAATGGTTCCAAGGGTGAGAGAGCAACTCTGTCAAGGTTATGGACACCTGTGGGCAATAGAGCTCTGCTGATGGTATTGGAGTCACATTTATGCACATCAATAGTAATATTAAACCCTTTTTCCTATATTTCTATTTAAATATCAGATGAAAGTATGAATCCTTAACCTTTGATTTTGAACCTATTATACATGAAAATCATCATAAATCGATCACATTGGTTTAAGTGGGTAATAAACGCATTTGTACTTATGTTTATCTTAAGTTGTCCCTTCTCCTTGAATCATTACAAAACGCTTCTATATCTGTTTACGATTTATCACATGCATGGATTTCAGTAAATGCTATAATTTCATTGATTGTATCATAAATATGTATGCCTTTCCATGCTGTACAATTGTTGTGTAATACACTACTCTTCTATTTTGCTGATTTGCCACAATATTGATACTGCATTTTTACATAATTTTTTTTCTGCTTGAAATTTTTTGCATGCATCTTATCTGTTGCCATTTCAAACTGAAACTGTGGATTCTAGAAAATTGCATACAGAATTGTGATTTGTTTACAGGAGAACAACAAGTATGGGGGGAAATTTTATTCGCAACACGACTACACTATTGAAATTAACAGCGAAGGCTCGTGAACCCGCACAATTCTTCAGACATGATGTGCTTGCATGGCTTCTACCTTTTGCATCACTGTCAGTATCCGCTCAGCCTACATCAGCTTCAACAAAGGCCAGCCCCTACATGTCATTCCACATTTTTCGTAGGTAACACTTGAGGTAAAATAACATAATTTTTAGATTTATTATGAATTTAGGAGCATTTCATGATCATACATTGAGCATTATTTATTATCATTCGTTCCACATCTTTACCACTTCCCATTTTTTTAGACACATCTTATCTTTCAGTTTGGGGGAGTGTTGATTTTCTTCATTTCTTTCTTGTGACCATGTCACTAATATTCTTTATCATCCATTGATATTCTTATTCACTCTCAACAACTCCCTTATTCCATGTTGTTTTATACCAAGCATTGATTTCAACAAATTGTAGCCACCACCTCTCTTTGTTTTCTAGAATTGCATGAGGACATGCTAATTCTTCAGTTTGAGGGGGGAGGGGGGATTGCTACACATGATAGATACTCTCTTTCTTGTTTAAGGCATACAATTTCATCTGTATATAGTGCAGAAATTGTTTTGCATATATCTTTAAAACTATGAACTGAATTATTGTGATTTCTGGATAACAAAGAGGTATCATTAAAATACACAAACCCAGATAATTTCACGCTAAATTAGTTCATAAAATTTTGAAAATTATGCACTATCACCTACAACCATTTTGTTTATATCTCATGATATGTGCATCAAAACAATCTGATTTTTGAGAAAATGGTTAATGAAGTTTGTTTTTACTTATGTCACATTTTTCTGTAACTTCATATACATATAGTTGAATGTCAACTATAAAAAAATTTATGCTTTTATCAAGATTGCTAAAATTGAATTTTCATTATTTGAGGAAAAATTCATTCGTTCCATCCATTTCATGAGTTGGGATGAACAATTTTCTTTGCTTAGTTAACACATGGGTTTTGTCTTTAGGTTGCATGAGAACATGCAATATATTCCGTTCTGGGTTGCATGAGGAAATGCAATATATTCAGTTTGGGGGTATGTTGGGCCATGAATATGACCACTTTTTAACACTTATTTCATCCATTTTTACTCTTCTTTATCATGTCATTTATTATAATTTATCATATAAATCCATTTTATAATGATTTATGTTTTTATGGATGAATATTATTTCTTCTCCTTTATTTTTAATAAATTGATGATTATTATGCATAATTTTATCAATGATGGTTTATTAATATATTTTTTAACATCACTCACCATTTTAGCATCCAAGATATTTTCCAAATTGAAGATTTAATCTCCAAATCATCATGAAATATTCCAACTCAGAAATTCGCTGGAATAAGAAGTGATAGTTTTTTAGTTGAGATTATGGGCAAATGAAGAAGAATCTGGAAAATCCGGAACATGGGTTTTGTCCAGAACAGACCAAATTAACTTTGGAAAAGAATTTTTTTCCCAAATTCAGCTTGTATTGAGATAACCGCAGGGTTCTTTGAGCATGAGTTTCTCAGATTTGTTGTTGCGGCTGTCCTCCAAATCTTAGCTGCAAAGCCAAATTCGCTTTGATCTTGTTGAAAGATTGTTGGAAATGTATTTTATGGTTGATCAAGTTGTTTGGAACAATCCAATATTGTTATGGGAGATCATATTTGCTATTTAATTTATCCGCCTTCTGATTATAAAAGGAGAGCATGTATTGTGTATTAGGAGAGAATGGATGATTATTGAATTCCCTTTGTAACACTGTAATTCCTTGACTCTTGTGAGAAAAGAGCAACTGATGTAAAAGCTATTCATGTTTGATTAATACAAAGAGGCGTTCTCGTTCCATTTCTCAAGCTCTACAGTAGCCCAGCAACGTTTCACCACCGGTTGAGGGCCCGACCCTGGTGGATCGATCTGTTGTTTGTATTTCTATTCTTTTATTTCTGTTGTGTGATAATTGCATTTAGATTTATTACGATTACAGAGTTATTTGATTGATGTTGGATTGAATTCAGATTTGATGTATACGTTAATGAATTGCACTGCTATTCTATCTTAGCAAGGATCGTATTTACTATCTTATTCATCTTGCTATCTTTTATAAAGTGTTGTTGTTCCGTTGATTTATGATTCATTCCAATGAACTGTTTCATAGTCTTGGCTGTCGACAATATTGGAGTATTGAGATTAGTTGCCTGATTGCATTAGAATTAGAATTGTTGTTCATATTGCTGTTCCATTTCTATTTATTATTTATTTCTGATTCATAGCTTCAGATTAGCAAATAGATGAGTTACAATTCGTATGCATAGGAATTACAAGTTGTTGTTCCTTTCCA